>CAJHNH020002943.1:87500-88511 GCA_905116865.2 Candidula unifasciata
CCCATAAACGTAAAGGAAAGAATGAAAAATTGATCCAAAACATTTTCATTCGTCGCATTAAAGACAAGTAAACTGTAAATTATCTCTGTTTTTCTTACTTTTTTTAAAGTATTCAAACTGCTTTCATGGTAGATGTGCCGCTAGTTTTTGATTTTGTTGTTGGCATGACAAAGGTGCCACGGCGCGACAACAAGTTTTAGAAACGCTGTCATAGACAGACAATCTGCGTTCCATTGCAGGTCACGCTGGCCAGAGTTGTGTCCCTGGAAGAGATGAATCGAGAGATGAAGACAACATTTCTAGCGTTTCTGGGTGCTCTCTTTCGGCAGTGTTCTTAAACGGCGTCTCTTGCCGTTTCTTTGTCTAGTTTAGTTTGTGAATGCAATAATTATAGTATATAGAGGTAACTTTTCTATCTCTATATATATTTAAATTTTACGCTGCATATTTAATCATCATCATCATAAACAATTTCTGCCGTTTAGCGCCGTGGGGAGGATTCATTTGCGATCCAGTGCACGCTGGCTGCCACTGGCTATTGTCATGTGAAAGCGTAGAATGCCTTTAATGTTGTAGATCCATATTTCGTGGCAGTATTCTAGATGTTGTAGCTAATTTAAAATTTAACGGTAAAGAGATGTGAACCAGCGTCATTGCACACGGTTATAAACCATAAGTGCTCTGCCACCAGTACGGACAGCTAATGAGAAACTGTCCGCCTATGTCGCCGTCCGCACGTAACTCTGTAGCTACAGCGACGTTCCTCCATTCACCACAGATTGTCAACTCTGGTACCCATTTTCTAGAGGCTGGGTGAACCCCGGGAACCGCCCGGTTTCGAACACCGACCGTGGCTGCAGCGAGTCGCAGCTGGCGTTGAAAGCGAGCCTCCTATCGACTGCGCCTATATGTAGTGAGTGCCTGTGAGGGTACACAGACATTCTTACGAGCACGGCCCATATACCATTTAATCTAGCTGTTTTCTCGATTAAATCTCGTAACAAGTTGTCG
>CAJHNH020002944.1:0-67604 GCA_905116865.2 Candidula unifasciata
CAGGTTTAGTACCAGGTGGGAGAGGGGAAACCCGAAAAAAACTGGTTTTGTTTGGGCGGGGTTTTTTTAAACCCGGGGTAAAAAGGGAACCCCGAAACTGATTTTTTTTGGGGCCCGGTTTTTTAAACCCGATGTAGAGGGGAACCCGAGAAATGATGGGTTGGGGGGACAGGTTTAAATACCAGGTGTTTGTGGGGGGAACCCGAGAAATGATTTTTTGTGGACAAAGGTTTTTTTACCAGGGGTTTTAAAAGGGGGCCTGAGAACTGATGTTTTTGGGGCAGGGTTAGTACCAGGTGTTTGCGGGAACCTGGGGAAATGTTTTTTTGTGGGGGAGGTTTTGTTTCCCCTGGTTTTTGAAGGGGGAACCCAACATAGCCCGCGTCCGGGCCCCGAAAAGGGGTTTTCACACACCGCGGCCCCCCCTACCTAAAAACCATGTATGTTTCCCCCAATGGTACACCAATGCTTCCCCACTTTTATTTATTTCCCCCTTTTTGACTCTGTATACCCCCACACATCCATGCACTTCTGATGTGGACCCCCCCTTCCCCTATGCCCACACATCCATGCAGGTCTGATGTGGGATCCACCATGCCCACACATCCATGCAGGTCTGATGTGGGATCCACCATGCCCACACATCCATGCAGGTCTGATGTGGGATCCACCATGCCCACACATCCATGCAGGTCTGATGTGGGATCCACCATGCTCACACATCCATGTATGTCTGATGTTTACACTCAATCCCAAATATCCTTGCTTGTCTGATGTGGGAACCCCTACCCCTCAAGCCCACACATCCATGCTTGTCTGATGTGGGAACCCCTACCCCACAAGCCCACACATCCATGCTTGTCTGATGTCTTACTTCGTACGTCTAGTCTAGAGAGAGCCAACAAAGAGCTGCTGGACAGTCTCCAGAAAAAGGAGTTGGAGTACGCTGCTGTCCAGGAGCAGGTCCATCAGGTCAATGAAAAACTGGCCACAGTCCGGGAAAACCATACCACAGAGATGGGTAGGTACATCACTCACCTACACATCTCTTCACTCACACATTGGTAGGTACATCACTCACCTACACATCTCTCCACTCACACATTGGTAGGTACATCACTCACCAACACATCTCTCCACTCACACATTGGTAGGTACATCACTCACCTACACATCTCTCCACTCACACATTGGTAGGTACATCACTCACCTACACATCTCTCCTCTCACACATTGGTAGGTACATCACTCACCTACACATCTCTCCACTCACACATTGGTAGGTACAACACTCACCTACACGTCTCTCCACTCACACACTGGTAGGTACAACACTCACCTACACATCTTTCCACTCACACATTGGTAGGTACATCACTCACCTACACATCTCTCCTCTCACACATTGGTAGGTACATCAGTCACCTACACATCTCTCCACTCACACATTGGTAGGTACATCACTCACCTATGCGTCTCCCCACTCACACACAGGTAGGTACATCACTCACCTATGCGTCTCCCCACTCACACACTGGTAGGTACATCACTCACATATGCGTCTTCCCACTCGCACATTGGTAGGTACATCACTCACCTACACATCTCTTCACTCACACACTGGTAGGTACATCACTCACCTACACATCTCTACACTCACACACTGGTATGTACATCACTCACCTACACGTCTCCCCACTCACACATTGGTAGGTACATCACTCATCTACACATCTTTCCACTCACACATTGGTAGGTACATCACTCACCTACACATCTCTCCACTCACACATTGGTAGGTACATCACTCACCTATGCCTGTCCCTACTCACACACTGGTAGGTAAATCACACACCTATGCGTCTCCTCACTCACACACTGGTAGGTACATCACTCACCTATGCGTCTCCCCACTCACACATTGGTAGGTACATCACTCATCTATGCGTCTCCCCACTCACACACTGGTAGGTACATCACACACCTACACATCTCTCCACTCACACATTGGTAGGTACATCACTCGCCTATGCGTCTCCCCACTTACACATTGGTAGGTACATCACTCACCTACACATCTCTCCACTCACACATTGGTAGGTACATCAGTCACCTATGCGTCTCTCCACTCACACATTGGTAGGTACATCACTCACCTATGCGTCTCCCCACTCACACACTGGTAGGTACATCACTCACCTATGCGTCTCTCCACTCACACATTGGTAGGTACATCACTCACCTACACATCTCTCCACTCACACATAGGTAGGTACATCACTCACCTACACATGCCTCCACTCACACATTTGTAGGTACATCACTCACCTACACATCTTTCCACTCACACATTGGTAGGTACATCACTCACCTACACATCTCTCCACTCACACATTGGTAGGTACATCAGTCACCTATGCGTCTCTCCACTCACACATTGGTAGGTACATCACTCACCTATGCGTCTCCCCACTCACACACTGGTAGGTACATCACTCACCTATGCGTCTCCCCACTCACACATTGGTAAGTACATCACTCACCTACACATCTCCCCACTCACACACTGGCACGTACATCACTCACCTATGCGTCTCCCCACTCACACACTGGTAGGTACATCACTCACCTACACATCTCTCCACTCACACACTGGTAGGTACATCACTCACCTATGCGTCTCCCCACTCACACACTGGTAGGTACATCACTCTACTACACATCTCTCCACTCACACACTGGTAGGTACATCACTCACCTACACATCTCTACACTCACACACTGGTATGTACATCACTCACCTACACGTCTCTCCACTCACACATTGGTAGGTACATCACTCATCTACACATCTTTCCACTCACACATTGGTAGGTATATCACTCACCTACACATCTCTCCACTCACACATTGGTAGGTACATCACTCACCTACACATCTCCCCACTCACACATTGGTAGGTACATCACTCACCTACACATCTCTCCACTCACACACTGGTAGGTACATCACTCACCTATGCGTCTCCCCACTCACACACTGGTAGGTACATCACTCACCTATGCGTCTCTCCACTCACAAATTGGTAGGTACATCACTCACCTATGCATGTCCCTACTCACACACTGGTAGGTAAATCACACACCTATGCTTCTCCTCTCTCACACACTGGTAAGTACATCACTCACCTATGCGTCTCCCCACTCACACATTGGTAGGTACATCACTCATCTATGCGTCTCCCCACTCACACACTGGTAGGTACATCACTCATCTATGCATCTCTCCACTCACACAATGGTAGGTACATTACTCACCTATGCGTATCTGCGCTCACACACTGGTAGGTACATCACTTACATATACATCTTCTCACTTACACACTGGTAGGTACATCACTCACATATACATCTCCTCACTCACACACTGGTAGGTACATCACTCATATATACATCTTCTCACTCACACACTGGTAGGTACATCACTCATATATACATCTTCTCACTCACACACTGGTAGGTACATCACTCATATATACATCTTCTCACTCACACACTGGTAGGTACATCACTCATATATACATATTCTCACTCACACACTGGTAGGTATATCACTCACGTATACATCTCTCCACTCACACACTGGTTGTTACATTACTCACTTATGCATCTTCCCACTCACACACTGGTAGGTACATTACTCACCTATGCGTATCTGCGCTCACACACTGGTAGGTACATCACTTACATATACATCTTCTCACTCACACACTGGTAGGTACATCACTCACATATACATCTTCTCACTCACACACTGGTAGGTACATCACTCATATATACATCTTCTCACTCACACACTGGTAGGTACATCACTCATTTATACATCTTCTCACTCACACACTGGTAGGTACATCACTTCACATATACATCTCCTCACTCACACACTGGTAGGTACATCACTCACCTACACATCTCTCCACTCACACATTGGTAGGTACATCAGTCACCTATGCGTCTCTCCACTCACACATTGGTAGGTACATCACTCACCTATGCGTCTCCCCACTCACACACTGGTAGGTACATCACTCACCTATGCGTCTCTCCACTCACACATTGGTAGGTACATCACTCACCTACACATCTCTCCACTCACACATAGGTAGGTACATCACTCACCTACACATCCCTCCACTCACACATTGGTAGGTACATCACTCACCTACACATCTCTCCACTCACACACTGGTAGGTACAACACTCACCTACACGTCTCTCCACTCACACACTGGTAGGTACATCACTCACCTACACGTCTCTCCACTCACACACTGGTAGGTACATCACTCACCTACACATCTCCCCACTCACACATTGGAAGGTACATCACTCACCTACACATCTCTCCACTCACACACTGGTAGGTACATCACTCACCTATGCGTCTCCCCACTCACACATTGGTAGGTACATCACTCATCTATGCGTCTCCCCACTCACACACTGGTAGGTACATCACTCATCTATGCATCTCTCCACTCACACACTGGTAGGTACATTACTCACCTATGCGTATCTGCGCTCACACACTGGTAGGTACATCACTTACATATACATCTTCTCACTTACACACTGGTAGGTACATCACTCACATATACATCTCCTCACTCACACACTGGTAGGTACATCACTCATATATACATCTTCTCACTCACACACTGGTAGGTACATCACTCATATATACATCTTCTCACTCACACACTGGTAGGTACATCACTCATATATACATCTTCTCACTCACACACTGGTAGGTATATCACTCACGTATACATCTCTCCACTCACACACTGGTTGTTACATTACTCACTTATGCATCTTCCCACTCACACACTGGTAGGTACATTACTCACCTATGCGTATCTGCGCTCACACACTGGTAGGTACATCACTTACATATACATCTTCTCACTCACACACTGGTAGGTACATCACTCACATATACATCTTCTCACTCACACACTGGTAGGTACATCACTCATATATACATCTTCTCACTCACACACTGGTAGGTACATCACTCATTTATACATCTTCTCACTCACACACTGGTAGGTACATCACTTCACATATACATCTCCTCACTCACACACTGGTAGGTACATCACTCATATATACATCTTCTCACTCACACACTGGTAGGTACATCACTCATATATACATCTTCTCACTCACACACTGGTAGGTACATCACTCATATATACATCTTCTCACTCACACACTGGTAGTTACATCACTCACATATACATCTCCTCACTCACACACTATGTCCTGGAAATGAGTTATTGTTTCACTGATTAGTCAATGATGGATATATTCTAGACCATGCATTGTTGTGTAGAAATCTGGAACAGAGCTGACAGGTGTAAAGCCTAGAACAGAGCTGACAGGTGTAAAGCCTAGAACAGAGCTGACAGGTGTAAAGCCTAGAACAGAGCTGACAGGTGTAAAGCCTGGAACAGAGCTGACAGGTGTAAAGCCTGGAACAGAGCTGACAAGCCAAAAGCCTGGAAAATATCTGTGTATATTTGTCACCTGAAAAAAAAGGGGAGAGTTCCAAGATCTGTTACAATTATTGTGCTTAGCTCTTTTTGATCATGCCAGCAAAATTCTTTTCACAGATCATCATGAGGAGAATCGAGAATAAATAGGAATAATGAATTACAAAAAGCAAAGCGGGTTTTAGACGTGAAACAAGAAACCATATTTTTAATGTGAAAATCATTCTAGAGAAGTGTAGAGAGTACAAGATAGATCTCCATACTTGTTTCATAGACTACAGCATTTGACTGTGGGCAACACTATAAACTATTACATATTATAGGAAGCATAGGAATTCTAATACATCTAGTGCACTTAATAGATAACCTTTACCGTGAACAACAAGCTGCAGTCTGAGTGGCTGTTGAAATGTCAGAGTGGTTTGACGTGCAGAAAGGAGTGAGACAGGGATTCTCCGTCCTTTTTTCAGCATATATGCAAAAATTGTCACGAGAAAAGCAATTAGCAACGCAGAGATTAAATAGCATGAAAAACCTATGGCAAAGCAGTTGTAAATTAGTTAAAGTAAAAGTCTTGAGATCATGCATTTTTCCTGTGTCAGCTTACGGTTGTGAGTCCTGATCTCTCGCTCAATTACTGATACAAAAAAATATTTAAAAAAAAAACAAAAAAAAAAAACGATTGGAGCCTTAACTGGGAAAATAACGTCCTGTGCCGAAAACTTGAGTATTTTGGCACATTAAATCTTATGGTGGCTTGGGAAAGAACGTGATGGAGAATGCAGGTTGTGGAAATCGAGGCAGGTGTTGACCTCCGCAAAGATGGAAACTGGACATTGAAGATGTATTAGTGTTGAAAGCACATGAGGCAGGAGAGCTGGCTAGGAAAAGGGATACTTTCAGGTGCGCCGCGAAGAGAGCCACGTTCTGGATTAGCTGATTGACGACGATGATGATGAGTAACTTTTTCCTGTAAATGAGGTATTGTTTCACTGATAAGTCATCGAATATGTCTTGTAAATGAGTTTTTGTTTTGTTTACTGATGAGTCATCGAATATGTCTTGTAAATGAGGTATTGTTTCACTGATAAGTCATCGAATATGTCTTGTAAATGAGGTATTGTTTCACAGATAAGTCATCGAATATGTCTTGTAAATGAGGTATTGTTTCACTGATAAGTCATCGAATATGTCTTGTAAATGAGGTATTGTTTCACTGATAAGTCATCGAATATGTCTTGTAAATGAGGTATTGTTTCACCGATAAGTCATCGAATATGTCTTGTAAATGAGTTTTTGTTTTGTTTACTGATAAGTCATCGAATATGTCTTGTAAATGAGTTTTTGTTTTGTTTACTGATGAGTCATCGAATATGTCTTGTAAATGAGGTATTGTTTCACCGATAAGTCATCGAATATGTCTTGTAAATGAGTTTTTGTTTTGTTTACTGATAAGTCATCGAATATGTCTTGTAAATGAGTTTTTGTTTTGTTTACTGATAAGTCATCGAATATGTCTTGTAAATGAGTTTTTGTTTTGTTTACTGATAAGTCATCGAATATGTCTTGTAAATGAGGTATTGTTTCACTGATAAGTCATCGAATATGTCTTGTAAATGAGGTATTGTTTCACTGATAAGTCATCGAATATGTCTTGTAAATGAGGTATTGTTTCACTGATAAGTCATCGAATATGTCTTGTAAATGAGGTATTGTTTCACTGATAAGTCATCAAATATGTCTTGTAAATGAGGTATTGTTTCACTGATAAGTCATCGAATATGTCTTGTAAATGAGTTTTTGTTTTGTTTACTGATAACTCATCGAATATGTCTTGTAAATTAGTTTTTGTTTTGTTTACTGATAAGTCATCGAATATGTCTTGTAAATGAGGTTTTGTTTCACTGATAAGTCATCGAATATGTCTTGTAAATGAGTTTTTGATTTGTTTACTGATAAGTCATCGAATATGTCTTGTAAATGAGGTTTTGTTTACTGATAAGTCATCGAATATGTCTTGTAAATGAGTTATTGTTTTGTTTACTGATAAGTCATCGAATATGTCTTGTAAATGAGGTTTTGTTTACTGATAAGTCATCGAATATGTCTTGCAAATGAGTTATTGTTTTGTTTACTGATAAGTCATCGAATTTGTCTTGTAAATGAGTTTTTGTTTTGTTTACTGATAAGTCGTCGAATATGTCTTGTAAATGAGTTTTTGTTTTGTTTACTGATGAGTGAGTGCCTGCTTATGTCTTGTAAATGAGTTATTGTGTCGTTGATGGTCATCGTCTTTGTGCTAGCGCGATTTCACCGTGAGCTGGCCAGAGGCAGCTTGTCCGGTCCGGTGAACCTGCAGGTGGAGGAGCTAGAGACCACAGTTGGAGACCTGGAAGACAGGATTCACATGATGGAGAATTTGGGAGAAACACTGGCTTCTTCCATGGAGAGTGCAGCTGTACGTATTGATGTGACCTGTTTCCACATATGTCTAACTTGATACACCTGTGTCAGCGTATGTCCACCTGTTTCATCTGCACTGACATATGTCAAACTGTGCCTACACGTGACTGTCTGTGTCTACCTGTGTCTAGCTGTGTCTACCTGTTTGTATCTCTTTCCATCCCTATCTACCTGTGTCTACTTCTGTCTACTTGTGTCCACACGTGTCCACCTGTATCTACCTACGTCTACCTGTGACTCTTTGTATCGAGTTGTATCTACCTATGTCTACCTGTGACTCCTTATGTCCAGTTGTATCTACTTTATCTACCTATGTCTACCCATGTCTTGCTGGGTCTTGTTGTATCTGCCAGTATATACATATGTCTACCTATGTCTGCCTGTCTCTACATCTGCTTAACTATGCCAGTGTATGTCTGACTGTGTACACCTATGTCTGCCAGTCTCTACATCTGCTTAACTATGCCAGTGTATGTCTGACTGTGTACACCTATGTCTGCCAGTCTCTACATCTGTTTAACTCTGTCAGTCTATGTCTGACTGTGTACACCTGTGTCTGCCAGTCTCTACATCTGTTTAACTCTGCCAGTCTATGTCTGACTGTGTACACCTATGTCTGCCAGTCTCTACATCTGTTTAACTCTGTCAGTCTATGTCGGACTGTGTGCACCTCTGTCTGCCTGTCTCTACATCTGTTTAACTCGGGTCAGTCTATGTCTGACTGTGTACACCTGTGTCTGCCAGTCTCTACATCTGTTTAACTCTGCCAGTCTATGTCTGACTGTGTACACCTATGTCTGCCAGTCTCTACATCTGTTTAACTCTGTCAGTCTATGTCTGACTGTGTACACCTATGTCTGCCAGTCTCTACATCTGTTTAACTCTGCCAGTCTATGTCTGACTGTGTACACCTGTGTCTGCCAGTCTCTACATCTGTTTAACTCTGTCAGTCTATGTCTGACTGTGTACACCTGTGTCTGCCTGTCTCTACATCTGTTTAACTCTGTCAGTCTATGTCTGACTGTGTACACCTGTGTCTGCCTGTCTCTACATCTGTTTAACTCTGTCAGTCTATGTCTGACTGTGTACACCTATGTCTGCCAGTCTCTACATCTGTTTAACTCTCTCAGTCTATGTCTGACTGTGTACACCTGTGTCTGCCAGTCTCTACATCTGTTTAACTCTGCCAGTCTATGTCTGCCAGTCTCTACATCTGTTTAACTCTCTCAGTCTATGTCTGACTGTGTACACCTGTGTCTGCCAGTCTCTACATCTGTTTAACTCTGCCAGTCTATGTCTGACTGTGTACACCTGTGTCTGCCAGTCTCTACATCTGTTTAACTCTGTCAGTCTATGTCTGACTGTGTACACCTGTGTCTGCCTGTCTCTACATCTGTTTAACTCTGTCAGTCTATGTCTGACTGTGTACACCTGTGTCTGCCAGTCTCTACATCTGTTTAACTCTGCCAGTCTATGTCTGACTGTGTACACCTGTGTCTGCCTGTCTCTACATCTGTTTAACTCTGTCAGTCTATGTCTGACTGTGTACACCTGTGTCTGCCTGTCTCTACATCTGTTTAACTCTGCCAGTCTATGTCTGACTGTGTACACCTGTGTCTGCCAGTCTCTACGTCTGTTTAACTCTGTCAGTCTATGTCTGACTGTGTACACCTGTGTCTGCCAGTCTCTACATCTGTTTAACTCTGTCAGTCTATGTCTGACTGTGTACACCTGTGTCTGCCAGTCTCTACATCTGTTTAACTCTGTCAGTCTATGTCTGACTGTATACACCTGTGTCTGCCAGTCTCTACATCTGTTTAACTCTGTCAGTCTATGTCTGACTGTGTACACCTGTGTCTGCCAGTCTCTACATCTGTTTAACTCTGTCAGTCTATGTCTGACTGTGTACACCTGTGTCTGCCAGTCTCTACATCTGTTTAACTCTGTCAGTCTATGTCTGACTGTGTACACCTGTGTCTGCCAGTCTCTACATCTGTTTTAACTCTGTCAGTCTATGTCTGACTGTGTACACCTGTGTCTGCCAGTCTCTACATCTGTTTAACTCTGTCAGTCTATGTCTGACTGTGTACACCTGTGTCTGCCTGTCTCTACATCTGTTTAACTCTCTCAGTCTATGTCTGACTGTGTACACCTGTGTCTGCCAGTCTCTACATCTGTTTAACTCTGTCAGTCTATGTCTGACTGTGTACACCTATGTCTGCCAGTCTCTACATCTGTTTAACTCTGTCAGTCTATGTCTGACTGTGTACACCTATGTCTGCCAGTCTCTACATCTGTTTAACTCTGTCAGTCTATGTCTGACTGTGTACACCTGTGTCTGCCAGTCTCTACATCTGTTTAACTATGTCAGTCTATGTCTGACTGTGTACACCTGTTTCTGCCAGTCTCTACATCTGTTTAACTCTCTCAGTCTATGTCTGACTGTGTACACCTGTGTCTGCCAGTCTCTATATCTGCTTAACTATGTCAGTCTATGTCTGACTGTGTACACCTGTGTCTGCCAGTCTCTACATCTGTTTAACTCTGTCAGTCTATGTCTGACTGTGTACACCTGTGTCTGCCAGTCTCTACATCTGTTTAACTCTGTCAGTCTATGTCTGACTGTGTACACCTGTGTCTGCCAGTCTCTACATCTGTTTAACTATGTCAGTCTATGTCTGACTGTGTACACCTGTGTCTGCCAGTCTCTACATCTGTTTAACTCTCTCAGTCTATGTCTGACTGTGTACACCTATGTCTGCCAGTCTCTACATCTGTTTAACTCTCTCAGTCTATGTCTGACTGTGTACACCTGTGTCTGCCAGTCTCTACATCTGTTTAACTCTCTCAGTCTATGTCTGACTGTGTACACCTATGTCTGCCAGTCTCTACATCTGTTTAACTCTCTCAGTCTATGTCTGACTGTGTACACCTGTGTCTGCCAGTCTCTACATCTGCTTAACTATGTCAGTCTATGTCTGACTGTGTACACCTGTGTCTGCCAGTCTCTACATCTGTTTAACTCTCTCAGTCTATGTCTGACTGTGTACACCTGTGTCTGCCAGTCTCTACATCTGTTTAACTCTGTCAGTCTATGTCTGACTGTGTACACCTGTGTCTGCCAGTCTCTACATCTGTTTAACTCTGTCAGTCTATGTCTGACTGTGTACACCTGTGTCTGCCTGTCTCTACATCTGTTTAACTCTGTCAGTCTATGTCTGACTGTGTACACCTGTGTCTGCCTGTCTCTACATCTGTTTAACTCTGCCAGTCTATGTCTGACTGTGTACACCTGTGTCTGCCAGTCTCTACATCTGTTTAACTCTGTCAGTCTATGTCTGACTGTGTACACCTGTGTCTGCCTGTCTCTACATCTGTTTAACTATGTCAGTCTATGTCTGACTGTGTACACCTGTGTGTGCCTGTCTCTACATCTGTTTAACTCTGTCAGTCTATGTCTGACTGTGTACACCTGTGTCTGCCAGTCTCTACATCTGTTTAACTCTGTCAGTCTATGTCTGACTGTGTACACCTGTGTCTGCCTGTCTCTACATCTGTTTAACTCTCTCAGTCTATGTCTGACTGTGTACACCTGTGTCTGCCAGTCTCTACATCTGTTTAACTCTGTCAGTCTATGTCTGACTGTGTACACCTGTGTCTGCCTGTCTCTACATCTGTTTAACTCTGTCAGTCTATGTCTGACTGTGTACACCTGTGTCTGCCAGTCTCTACATCTGTTTAACTCTGTCAGTCTATGTCTGACTGTGTACACCTGTGTCTGCCAGTCTCTACATCTGTTTAACTCTGTCAGTCTATGTCTGACTGTGTACACCTGTGTCTGAAGAAGTTAAGTATGACCATGATCTGTCTCCCGTCTTCTGTACTCTATTCGGTGTGTTCAAAAGCGTGTTTTGTCAGCTTGAGATTTGCTGTTGCTTTCATACGTTTCTTATTTGTTCCTGTGCAGTTCAGGTTGATGAAAAGTTCAGTCGTTAGCTATGTTTTATGCTTTTGTTCTCCTTGATACAAGCACCCGTTAGGTTGCAGTCAATGTTCCAAGTGACTTTGGTGCTCACCTGGCCACTACCTTGCAGGAATTTGTACTGGATTCGATGTAGTTCAGATTAGTCACACGCATAAACACATCTGTCATGATTGTGTGCATCAGTCTACTAGGCTGTGTCAACTCTAGCACCACTAGTTCTCTGGTTTCATATTAGTTATCTTTATATTTTCACATCAGGGCAAGGCGTATTGAGTACAGTCTGGCGTAAGAAGCATGAAACACACACCTTTAGGGAGAAAAACTGGTTTCAAACACCCCCCCCCCCCTCCCCCCTGATGGAATGCTGAGATGGAGAAAATTTGGATAAATAAGCAGACAGCCGTCAAACAGTGGCAATAGAAGGAAACAATGTAGAACTGCTCAGCCCGACCATATACATGTGCTTGAACAGGTCATACATGAGAAGACTGTCTGTTTCGTAATCGCTAAAGTTAAGAAGTAGGCGGGGTTCTGCATGCAAATACAAATCACTTAAATTGTTTTGGCGCTTGCATAAAAGAATGAATAGTGCATAAAAAAGAAAGTGCATTCCAGACTTTCAGACTGGTAGCCTTACTTGACACAGAACTAACAAGCAAAACCACGGCATTTGTTGAGGACATATCTCTTTTTGCCAAAGTGTAAATATTGCATCAGTACAACTTCTGTTTATCCGAAATCCCATTTGACCTACTCTAAGTTGTAGTTCGGTGACAGGACGTAGCTTTTTTCTCAAGGATCTTGCAAACTATTTGTTTGGTGACGCTCAGTAACGAAACTCCTCTGTACTTCTCACAGCCTCTCTGGCTGCCTTTCTTCTTCCAGATGGGTACTGCAATTAGGTTTCTCCAGTCCTCTTGTGTCTCTTGTGCTGTCCAGACTAGGTTGTAGAGTCTGTCCATCCATTTTACGTCTACTTCCTCTGTTGCTTGAAGTAGTTCGGCAGGTAAATCATCAGGGCCTGGTGCTACAAGGCTACTGTGTAATCATAATGCAGAATACAATTGGTAAGCTGTTGGAAAATATAGTTGCAAAGAAAATATCTTGAACTGTAATACCTCTTCCTCCCACCATTTGATAATAAAGGCAAAGAAAGGTTTGGCGGCGCCCAGGAATCAAGCTGCGACAAACTGTGAGCAGGGTCTGATCCTTTTTATAACTGAGTGCGATCTGGCGATTCTGACTTTTAGTTGTACATTGACAGACTCAGTCGGATACAGAATGAGGCCATGCGCGTCAGAGTTAGATGTACAACAATCCCACCATACAGTTTGCTGCCTTACCTCCTTGATGTTTCAACCATTGAAGTGAGAACAGTGATCTGCCGAGCACGTGCGTGTCTGCGTATTAGTGCTGATAACACCGTCCATTACACAGGGAGACTAGCAGGAAAAAGGGTAGCAGGTTAAGAAGATCAAAATCCTGGGTAGATCAGGTTGGGGACATTATTCAACACGCTTGTTCGGCTGAGGTCATAGAACCTGGAATAGAATTGATTCGAGTTGGGCACATCTTTTTCTTCTGTATAACACTGGCTAGAGATTGCAGATAACAAGGCACATTTGTGTTCGAAGCAGAAGTTCAAGCCCTCGTTCTTAAAACTTCTGCTGACGGAGGTGCAGCTACGTACACTGACTGATCTGTTGTTCGAAACGTTCACAGTTCATGGACTTTCACTGTTCTGGTTCAAGCGGAAACTGCTAAAGAAGGAACGGTGCTTTTGCCGCGACTGTAGAAGTAGTCGGACAATGGAGGTAACAAAAGCAGCATTGTGGCCATTTAGTGATTCCATAAGCATGCCTAAAACGACAGAGTCAGGATGGATTCGAAGAAACTGGTTGCAGTCGCTGAGGAAATCTCGTCTGATAGGAATTAGTTTCATGTTTGTGACAGGACACTCTGGGGTAGGATGGAATAAACGAGAAGATTGGCTTGCTGGCAGGGCTATTGTCAGTACAACTATAACAATGAACTTGGACTAACATTCTCAATGCTCTCAAGGAGGCAGGAAGAAAAGATGATTCATCAGAATACATTGAATCAGCAACACATAAGAAACTCCAGGTAGCCAAAGAAGAATAGTATACCAAAACAGAACTGGTGTTATCAGTCGCCATAGGCTGAGCGATATACTGAAGATAGGATCCGAGCGCTTAGAGACTTGTCCGAAGTGCAGTGAGAATAATCTGTCGGTCAACTTCTTCTTTTTATTTTTATTTTCCATTACATCTATCCTCCACAATCACTTAGATGTCATGAATGTAAACTAGTCCTACATTACATCTATCAACCACAATAACTTCAATGTTATGGGTGCAATCTAGCCCTCTCTTACAGCTATCCTCCACAATCACTTCGATGTTATGAATGTAATCTAGTCCTACATTACATATATCCTCCACAATCACTTCAATATCATGAATGTAATCAAGTCCTCCATTACATCTATCCTTCACAATCACTTCAATATCATGAATGTAATCAAGTCCTCCATTACATCTATCGTTCACAATCACTTCGATATCATGGATGTAACCTAGTTCTCCATTAAATCTATCCTTCACAATCACTTTGATATCATGGATGGATGTAATCTAGTCAGAATTATTACATTCTATCGTTCCTCCACAATCACTTTAAATCTATCACAATCTTCATGGATGAAATCTAGTCACTCGATATCATGGATGTACATCTAAATCTATCCTTCACACAATCACTTTGATGTTCTTGGATTACATCTATCGTTCACAATTACTTCGATATCATGGATGTAACCTAGTTCTCCATTAAATCTATCCTTCACAATCACTTTGATATCATGGATGTAATCTAGTCCTTTATTACATTCTACCCTCCACAATCACTTCTATATCATGGATGAAATCTAGTCCAATTACATCTATCCTCCACAATCACTTCGATATCATGGATGTAATCTAGTCCTCCGTTACATTCTATCCTCCACAATCACTTCGATATCATGGATGTGATCTAGTCCTCCGTTGAATTCTATCCTCCACAATCACTTCGATATCATGGATGTGATCTAGTCCTCCGTTGAATTCTATCCTCCACAATCACCTCGATATCATGGATGTAATCTAGTCCTCCGTTACATTCTATCCTCCACAATCACTTCGATATCATGGATGTGATCTACTCCTCCGTTACATTCTATCCTCCACAAACACTTCGATATCATGGATGTGATCTAGTCCTCCGTTGAATTCTATCCTCCACAATCACTTCGATATCATGGATGTGATCTAGTCCTCCGTTACATTCTATCCTCCACAATCACCTCGATATCATGGATGTGATCTAGTCCTCCGTTACATTCTATCCTCCACAAACACTTTGATATCATGGATGTGATCTAGTCCTCCGTTACATTCTATCCTCCACAATCACTTCGATATCATGGATGTGATCTAGTCCTCCGTTACATTATATCCTCCACAATCACTTCGATATCATGGATGTGATCTAGTCCTCCGTTACATTCTATCCTCCACAATCACTTCGATATCATGGATGTGATCTAGTCCTCCGTTACATTCTATCCTCCGCAATAGGTTCAGTTTCATGGATAAATCTAGTCCGGTACCTTTGGGGTCGGCCATCAATGTTCGCCTGATGCTTTCTCTTGGACTTCCTCGCTTCCTGAATTCAATTATTTCCCATTTCAGAGGCTGCCATCGGCGACCTGGTCATCCATTGGCTCCCCGATAGACGACCTCGTCGCCGTTGGGGCTATTTATGGGTTTGTCTTCTGTGATCGAATCGACACTGCAAGAGCTCTTTCAGAGCTACTTCCTGGCCTGCCAAACTTAGCAATTTTATGTGGCGCAAATAACCTAGTCACAATTATAACCTTAGGCTAGCCTTTCGGTTATGCTGGTTGAAAGTGTTGGTTTTGTTTTTTGCAAAGCTACCACTACTGCTACCACCAAAGCGTATTTTGTGAATATCTATCTGTTTCTTCTCAGAATGTGCCCAATAGAGTGCCATATCTGTCTGTTTCTTCTCAGAATGTGCCCAATTGAGTGCCATCTCTGTCCGTTTGTTCTCAGAATGTGCCCAATAGTGTGCCATCTGTCTGTTTCTTCTCAGAATGTGCCCAATAGAATGCAATCTCTGTCTGTTTCTTCTCGGAATGTGCCCAATGTTGTTGTTATCGATCCAGCGGCGCATGAGCTTTCGCCCTTTGGCCCAATGCCATGTAGTGGAATTTGCATGTTTTCACAAGCTGTTCTTTTCCTCCGAACTCTGGGGAGTGTTGTAACTGTATTCTGTTTAGGTGTCCATTGAGTGGAGTATGTTGCGTTCTGAGTCTGAAGATGGTGGCCTGGTCCCTTCTTGTTAGATGGTTAATGCTGTCATTAGGATCAGGGTCAAACATATGTCTATAAACCTCTCTTCCAGTGTCTCCCATGGCCCATCTGTTCAACCAAGTCTCTTTGTTTATAGCTCTTATCAGTGTTTTTGCTGTCTGGAGGGTTGTCGCTGTAGGTGGTTGTTCTTTTGTTGCTCCTTTCTTTGCCAATCTGTCAGCTCTGTCATTACCTGGTGTGCCGGAGTGACCTGGAATCCACTGCATCACTATTCTGATCTTGTATGAGGTAATAAGGATTATCTTGGCTATATCAGTTGTGCAGCGTTCACTGCCCTCCAGAGCTTGAAGGGCAGACATTGAATCTGTGAAGATGACAATATTTTGGACCTTTGAAGGGTAAACATCCATTACAGTCTTTAGGTGGTATACTGCTGTTTCCAGTGCAATTATTTCAGCTTCATAGTTTGAACAGAATTCCCCGCATGCATCAAAAATCTCTTCAACAGATCAATCGGGATAACCTATGTAGATTCCGTAACCTGCTTTAATGGTAGCTTTAAATGCTGATCCATGAGTATAGACATGTATCCATTCTTGGGGGTTAGAATCAACGGTCTTTAGTGATGAGTTCATAAGAGCGATTGGGTCGGACTGTTTGGTTTCCTCGCCTACCAATTTAGTTCGGACTTCTGGAGTTTTAAAGCGAGCATGTGGTGGTAGGTTTCTTGCAACATTCTGAATTCCTTGACGTCTTTCTGGGAGGTGGTATCTGTCCTGAATTTCATTAACACAGTGTAAAACCGATTTGTGCTTTATTCTTTGTTTGTATTTCGAGTTTTCTACAAGATGTCTATTAGGATGGTTACGATTTTTCCTAACGCATCTTTCATAAATTTCTAAAGTGGCTTTTTCTCTCCGCAACCCGAGGGGTTCCACATTTGTATGGATTTCACATGCAGCAGTTGGTGTAGACTGCATAGCTCCGCAGATTAATCGGAGGGCATTATTTTGTACTCTGTCAAGAGTTTCTAGGTTAGTTTTGGAGCAAGTTGTAAGCAGTGTTTTGTTGTACTCTATCACAGAGCGAACATATCCTAGATATAAGCCCCTCAGAGTTTCCTTGTCTGATCCCCATGATGTACATGAAAGACTCTTTAATAACTGTAACCGCCTCAATGCCTTATTCCTGATGTTTTCAATATGGTTCTTGAGGCTGAGCTGCCGGTCAAGTGTGACTCCAAGGTATGTGGGATGCTCTTCTTTCATCACTTGGTGTTTGTCTAACCTCAGGGTAATATTCTTCCTTGCTACTTGGTGGCTTTTGGTAAAGATTGTGTAGACCGTCTTTGCACAGTTCCCCTTGAGTTTCCATCTTTGGCAGTACTCATGCAGTCTTCTAAGGTCTCCATTCAGTCTTTGGGCTCCACTTTCCACATTTTCATGACTCTGCCATATTGCTAGGTCATCAGCGTACAAGGCTTTTTCGGCTTTGATTTGTTCTGGCAGGTCATTAAAAAAGATTAGGAATAGTGTACAGCTCAATGATGAGCCTTGTGGCAAGCCCTCATCCAAGACTTCTTTAGAAGAGATTGCGTTGTGCATCTTAGTCTGGATTGTTCTATCTATCAGGAAGTATTTCACCCAGTTATACAATCTGCCATGTATTCCTATGCTCATCATCTTCATCAGGAGACCTTTTCTCCATACTCTGTCATAGGCCTGCTGGAGGTCGACAAAGACTGCCACTGTGTGTTTCTTATTCTGGAAGCCATCATGTATTCTTTGTGTCAGTCTGAACAGCTGGTCCTCTGTACAGTTGTTGGTTCTGAAGCCTGCCTGTTCATGGCATAGAACACCAGAACTCTCAAGGAACCAATATAAACGCCTATTTATCATTCTTTCTGCAACTTTGCCCAAGCATGATGTTAAGGATATCGGGCGGTAGCTTTTGGGGTCATCTGGAGGCTTTTTGGTTTTAAGAATGGGGACGATATATGCATTCCTCCATGCCTTTGGAAGTATGCTTGACCTCCAAGTTTTATTAATAAGCCTAAGAACTACTTCTCTCCCAGACCGGCCAAGATGTAGCATCATTTCGTTGTGGATCTTATCTGGGCCTGGAGATTTTCTAGGTTTTAATTTCTTCAGGGCTTGCTCTAATTCATCCATGCTAAATTCATTTTCAAAAAGGGAGTCGCTGGCTGTTGGAGCTCTCTCTTGTTTCTTCAACTGAGAGAGCTGTGTTCTATTGAGTTCTGACAGCTTACCTGCTCTGTTAACTGAGGCAAAATAATGATTGAAATGTTCTGCTTTCTTCTTGTCTTCAGTGATTGTCTTACTCCCATTTGTCACTGGTTTTGGGTTCACCCTTCTACTTTCTCCGGAGAGGTTTTTAACTAAAGTCCATGCTTTATTTCCATTCTGTCTAAGGTCTAAGTTGGAGCAAGTTTCTGTCCATTTATCTCTTTTAGCCTTATTAACTACAAGCTTTACTCTGGCACATGCTTTATTGTATTGGATCTTTGCTTCTGTTGAACGTGCAGTTTCGAGCAATATTCTTGCTGTATTCCTTTCAGATATAGTATTTTGAATTTCTTGATTCCAAAAAGGTTTATATGCCTTCCGGCTGCCCCTTGGGATGGCTTTCGACGCTGCATTCAGGATTGCTTGTGTAATGTCTTCACAAAAAGTTTCCACACAGCTGTTGTCAATTCTTCCCAGGAGGCAGTCAGATGTTTCCTGAAATAGTTTCCAGTTTGCTTTTCGGAAATTCCAACGGGTTCTCTGCTTGAAGCGTAATTTAGCGGTGGTGCTTACAGTTGTGAGTATAGGTTTGTGGTCACTTCCTATGTCGTCCAGGACTTGGGGATAGCTTGCGTCTGCTAAGTCGGATGAGCAGATGGTCAGGTCTGGTCGGCTGAGAGATAGGTGGGCCCTGTGTAACAGTGTAGGTGTAGACTCTGTGTCCTGCAGCACTAATAGGTTAGTTGTTTCACAAGTATCTTCGATGTATTTCCCTGTGCTATTGTAGTCAGGGTAACCCCAACGTGGCGAGTGTCCGTTGAAGTCACCAACAAGAAGGGTTTTATGGTACTGTGTCTTGTATAGTTCTGGTATGTTGCATGTTGTCTGAGGTGGGCTGTACACGTTGTATATCGTATATTTGCTTCCATTGTGCCAGATAGTTATTTTTTTTTTTTGCACATCTGTAGGGTGAAATGTCGACAGCATTGTTACATCTCCTTGTATGTCATTTCTGATATAGGTCACTATGCCCCGGCAGTCATTGCACTTACAGGCATAACTAGTATATCCAGTGAGATGCAGATCAGAGTCTTTATGCAGGGTTTCTTGTAGGGCAGCCACGTGTACCCTGTGGTTGTTTAGCAGTTTGGCAAGTTCAAGTTTCTTATTTCTTATTCCACAGATGTTCAGCTGCAGAATATTGAGCATCTGTGTATTTTTTGCTGTGCTGTCTGAGTTCTCTTTGCTCCCCCCCCCCCCAATCTTCCTCCTCCTGGGGTGTCTGATTTTCCTATTTATTTCAAATTTTCCAGTAGCCAATTTTTCGCACATGACAGCCTGGTTTCCCACTGTCTGGCGCGGGCCTTGATAGACGAGGCGACGACCGATCTCGTATGTATTCTTAAATTTTGACATATTCATGGCATTGTGGTGCTGTGGTGTCTGTGGATTACCTACCTCCCCGGGCAGCAGCTAGAAATGCCCTGTACCAGTTCTAAAGGAAATATGGGTTGTGTTTCTGCCTTCCCCTTTAAAACGTAGCTAAGGTGGGGCTCACAGTGTGCTCATTCCCCGCCACCAGATTGCCTGCAGGTTTCGCTGAGCTCTTCATGGCTCTAAGCATGGCCTAAGCATGAGTAGTTGGGGCAACTGGATCGTCACGTCCTGAGTCCCTGTGCCTTCACGATAGTTTCCGGTATTCAGGGGGGGTTAGCATACTTGTTTCCATTCCTAAGACTGTTCAGCACACCTCTGGCTCCTTCCCTCCCACAGGGGGCAGTACGGTGTGGTGCACCGGGTTTATTATCGAGGTTTGCTCCTCTAGATTCATTGTGTTTTGCCTGGGGATTCGCACCCCCAGTTACCAGGACTACCTCGGGGAGGCTGTGACTCTTCGCCACGCACAATGGTCTTAAGGTAAGAGAGGTTTTGCTAGGTCAAGAGGCTGACACCACAATGGACGCTCCTTTCGTGAACAGATATTCACTAGACCTAGGGTGAAGTAAGGGGGGGGGGACCCACTACCCACAACACCATCTAGTCCTCCGTTACATTCTATCCTCCACAATCACTTCGATATCATGGATGTGATCTAGTCCTCCGTTACATTCTATCCTCCACAATAGGTTCAGTTTCATGGATAAATCTAGTCCGGTACCTTTGGGGTCGGCGATCAATGTTCGCCTGATGCTTTCTCTTGGACTTCCTCGCTTCCTGAATTCCCTTATTTCCTATTTCAAAGGCTGCCATCGGCGACCTGGTCATCCATTGGCTCACCGATAGACGACCTCGTCGCCGTTGGGGCTATTTATGGGTTTGTCTTCTGTGATCGAATCGACACTGCAAGAGCTCTTTCAGAGCTACTTCCTGGCCTGCCAAACTTAGCAATTTTATGTGGCGCAAATAACCTAGTCACAATTATAACCTTAGGCTAGCCTTTCGGTTATGCTGGTTGAAAGTGTTGGTTTTGTTTTTTGCAAAGCTACCACTACTGCTACCACCAAAGCGTATTTTGTGAATATCTATCTGTTTCTTCTCAGAATGTGCCCAATAGAGTGCCATATCTGTCTGTTTCTTCTCAGAATGTGCCCAATTGAGTGCCATCTCTGTCCGTTTGTTCTCAGAATGTGCCCAATAGTGTGCCATCTGTCTGTTTCTTCTCAGAATGTGCCCAATAGAATGCAATCTCTGTCTGTTTCTTCTCGGAATGTGCCCAATAAAGTGCCATCTCTGTCCGTTTCTTCTCAGAATGTGCCCAATAGAGTGCTTTCTGTCTGTTTGTTCTTAGAATGTGCCCAATAGAGTGCCATCTCTGTCTGTTCTCAGAATGTGCCCAATAGAATGCCATCTCTGTGTGTTTCTTCTCAGAATGTGCCCAATAGGGTGCCATCTGTCTGTTTCTTCTCAGAATGTGCCTAATAGAGTACATCTCTGTCCGTTTGTTCTCAGAATGTGCCCAATAGAATACCATCTCTGTCTGTTCTCAGAATGTGCCTAATAGAATGCCATCTCTGTGTGTTTCTTCTCAGAATGTGCCCAATAGGGTGCCATCTGTCTGTTTCTTCTCAGAATGTGCCTAATAGAGTACATCTCTGTCCGTTTGTTCTCAGAATGTGCCCAATAGAATACCATCTCTGTTCGTTTGTTCTCAAAATATGCCTAATAGAGTGCCTTCTCTGTTTGTTTGTTCTCAGAATGTGCCCAATAGAGTGCCATCTCTGTCTGTTTCTTCTTAGAATGTGCCCAATAGAGTGCCATCTCTGTCTGTTTCTTCTCGGAATGTGCCCAATAAAGTGCCATCTCTGTCCGTTTCTTCTCAGAATGTGCCCAATAGAGTGTCATCTGTCTGTTTCTTCTCAGAATGTGCCCAATAGAGTGCCATCTCTGTCTGTTCTCAGAATGTGCCCAATAGAATGCCATCTCTGTCCGTTTGTTCTCAGAATGTGCCCAATAGAGTGCCATCTCTGTCCGTTTCTTCTCAGAATGAGCCCAATAGAGTGCCATTTCTGTCTGTTTCTTCTCAGAATGTGCTCGAGTGCCATCTCTGTCCGTTTCTTCTCAAAATGCGCCCAATAGAGTGCCATCTCTGTTTCTTCTCAGAATGTTCCCAATAGAGTGCCATCTCTGTCCGTTTCTTCTCAGAATGTACCCAGTAAAGTGCCATCTCTGTCTGTTTCTTCTCAGAATGTGCCCAATAGAGTGCCATTTCTGTCTGTTTCTTTTCAGAATGTGCCCAATAGAGTGCCATCTCTGTCCGTTTCTTCTCAAAATGTGCCCAATAGAGTGCTATTTCTGTCCGTTTGTTCTCAGAATGTGCCTAATAGAGTGCCATCTCTTCCGTTTGTTCTCAGAATGTGCCCAATAGAGTGCCATCTCTGTCAGTTTCTTCTCAAAATGTGCCCAATAGAGTGCCATTTCTGTCCGTTTGTTCTCAGAATGTGCCCAATAGAGTGCCATCTCTGTCTCATAACTGTCGATACTAATGCTTGCCTAGACCTTTTGTTTGATTTCCGATCTTTCTTTTCATCCTACCTAATGTTTGTTGTTGGCATCTGTGGTTTGGTCGTTGCGAAAGAGCTTCGTAATGCCGGGTGCCGGGTTCGATCCCAGCTGCGGGCCTTGCGCTTTGTGTTGGATTCAACAGTGGTATCGAGGAGCCGACTGTGCAGAGAGCAGTGGCAAACTACTGGACGTACATTTCCCTAGAAAAACCTCAACAGCCAAAAAATGATGTTGCTGGTTCTGCAACGTCCTGTAAAGGATACCCAACTAACTTAATGTGTGTTGTTTTCAGCAGAAATGTGTTTTCAGACATATTAAAACTGAAATAACATTACACCTGAAAATACTGAACCTGTTTTAAAACTGTCCACTCAGAGTTCACAATTGTGTTCAGTGTTTTACAAGCTGCTGATGCCCTGCTTGCTGGTGTGTGTTATAGTTTTCTTCCTTTGTGTTTCCTTGATTATCAAGAGTATTACATAACAAGTTAATTGTTTCGAATACTTTAATTCATTTTTGTCTATAGTGTGACATCTGCTTGATCTGTTATTGGCGTCTTCAAAATATTATCTTTTCATAATTTATTTGTAGCCCAAATTTTGTTGCTGTATCCCCCCCCCCCCCTAAATTTCGGTTTTTCTTTACATTTCATTGCTCTTTTCATTTATCAGAACATTATCTTTTAACTTTGTGTCCCTAACTCAGTCAGTGATGGTGATTCCAAACCGTTTCTTCAAACCATTCAGTCGATAGCTATTTAAAAAAAAAAAAAAGTTGACGAAATAAAATACATCTCTATTTTACTCTAGTTTCAGCTGCAAACCAATCACTTCAGCCAACTATCATCTGTTCATGCTGCAAACTCTTTACCTCCATTAATATCTTTAATAATAAATAGTTTTTTTATGGGTACACCACTGTATTCCAAAATTCCCCAGAGTATTCACAAATCCCCATAGTATTCCCAAATTTCCCAGAAGTAATGTTTAATGCAAACTTTCAAAAGTCGGTGCAGTTCAAAATAAGAGGCTGGTGTTTTTCAATAAATAAAAGTCTCCGGACAATGGCCTGATTGAAGTATCTTCTATCAGGTGAGAATCCTGCTAGTTCCACTCCTTGACTGTGTCCACTAGCACCTTCCAGGTGAGAATCCTGCTAGTTCCACTCCCTGATTGTGTCCAGGTGAGAATCCTGCTAGTTCCACTCCCTTGACTGTGTCCACTAGCACCTTCCAGGTGAGAATCCTGCTTGTTCCACTCCCTTGACTGTGTCCACTAGCACCTTCCAGGTGAGAATCCTGCTTGTTCCACTCCCTTGACTGTGTCCACTCGCACCTTCCAGGTGAGAATCCTGCTTGTTCCACTCCCTTGATTGTGACCACTCCCACCTTCCAGGTGAGAATCCTGCTTGTTCCACTCCCTTGATTGTGTCCACTAGCACCTTCCAGGTGAGAATCCTGCTTGTTCCACTCCCTTGACTGTGTCCACTCCCACCTTCCAGGTGAGAATCCTGCTTGTTCCACTCCCTTGATTGTGTCCACTAGCACCTTCCAGGTAAGAATCCTGCTAGTTCCACTCCCTTGATTGTGTCCACTCCCTTGATTGTGTCCACTCCCTTGATTGTGTCCACTCCCTTGATTGTGTCCACTCCCTTGATTGTGTCCACTCCCACCTAAATTTAACTGAGAATTATTTTACAAAAAGTCTTGGACATTATTGATTTTAGAGTCATTCTTTTCCAGCTGATGCAGAGTTTAACTCTTTGATACAGTGTTTAACTCTTTGATACAGTGTTTAACTCTTTGATACAGTGTTTAACTCTTTGATACAGTGTTTAACTCTTTGATACAGTGTTTAACTCTTTGGTACAGTGTTTAACTCTTTGATACCGTGTTTAACTCTTTGATACAGTGTTTAACTCTTTGATACAGTGTTTAACTCTTTGATACAGTGTTTAACTCTTTGATACAGTGTTTAACTCTTTGATACAGTGTTTAAAAGGAATGTGTGTAAAAGAGTGGGAGCGTGTGCTTTCATATGTGTGTGTATGAGGGCGCTGCCTTTTATCTAGCAATAATTTTCAGATTGGCAAGTGGCAGAGCATCGAGGGGGAGGGTACCGTCCACACCCAGTTAGTGGAGCTGGTGGATCAGATGAGACAAATGTTGACTCAGGCTTCACAGTCAGGTATATCTGTCTGTCTATTCACAGTCATTTCTGTCTGTCTGTGTATCCACCTTTAGGTATATCTGTCTGTCCACAGTCATATATGTCTGTTTGTTCACAGTCAGGTCCGTCTGTCTGTGTGTCCACCTTTAGGTATATCTGTCTGTCCACAGTCATATATGTCTGTTTGTTCAGTCAGGTCCGTCTGTCTGTGTGTCCCGTTGCATGTCAACAACAAAAACACACAGACACAGTCCAACACGCACACACACACAAGCACTTGTACGCCCACGCACAAACAAGCACTCGCACGCTCACACACAGACGTTGATTACACGATACAAGGAGACCATCGAAAAGGTGAAAGAAATTGGCTGGTAGTCAGCATTCTAACTAAGCATCTATGGACTCAAGAATACTACTATTTTTGTGTCATGAATATTCTAAAGCTGCATGCACAAAATCATTGCGCTCTAACAGGCAGTTTTCCAGAAAATGGCTTGCAAGTGTTTTCATACCATCTTGAACGAACTATAGAGCAAATTATTTTAAGGGGAAAAAAAAGAACATTTGAAAAAATAAAATTCGAGAATTCTAAAAGAAAATATATGGGGAAAATAGTATAAAAAATCAGGAATATAGCACAACAAGATGAGAAACGACCTTAAGAAGTGCATCTATAATATGGCACAACAACAACAAGCACGGTTCTAGCACCAGATCTATTCAACTGGCTGAATGAAGCAAGATAATTTTCACTGCCAGGATTGAATACTCGGGTCGGACTCGGAGAATAATTTTCAATAGACGTTTCTAAATACTTAGATAAACTGTGGCTGTGAGAGTCTGCTTCTCTAAAAAAAATTCTTTGTGAATGACTCCTTTGATATCGTAAAAACACACCAACATTGTCTTCGCTTTGATGTCGTAAAAGCACACCAACATTGTCTTCGCTTTGATGTCGTAAAAGCACACCAACATTGTCTTCACTTTGATGTCGTAAAAGCACACCAATATTGTCTTCACTTTGATGTCGTAAAAGCACACCAACATTGTCCTCACTTTGATGTCGTAAAAGCACACCAACATTGTCTTCACTTTGATGTCGTAAAAGCACACCAACATTGTCTTCATTTTGATGTCGTAAAAGCACACCAACATTGTCTTCACTTTGATGTTGTAAAAGCACACCAATATTGTCTTCACTTTGATGTCGTAAAAGCACACCAACATTGTCTTCACTTTGATGTGGTAAAAGCACACCGACATTGCCTTCACTTTGATGTGGTAAAAGCACACCAGCATTGTCTTCACTTTGATGTGGTAAAAGCACACCGACATTGTCTTCACTTTGATGTCGTAAAAGCACACCAGCATTGTCTTCACTTTGATGTGGTAAAAGCACACCGACATTGTCTTCTATTTGATGTCGTAATAGCACACCGACATTGTCTTCACTTTGATGTGGTAAAAGCACACCGACATTGTCTTCACTTTGATGTCGTAAAAGCACACTGACACTGTCTTCACTTTGATGTTGTAAAAGCACACCAATATTGTCTTCACTTTGATGTGGTAAAAGCACACCGACATTGTCTTTACTTTGATGTCGTAAAAGCACACCGACATTGTCTTCACTTTGATGTTGTAAAAGCACACCAATATTGTCTTCACTTTGATGTGGTAAAAGCACACCGACATTGTCTTCACTTTGATGTGGTAAAAGCACACCGACATTGTCTTCACTTTGATTTTGTAAAAGCACACCAACATTTTCTTCACTTTGATGTTGTGAAAGCACACCAATATTGTCTTCACTTTGATGTGGTAAAAGCACACCAACATTGTCTTCACTTTGATGTGGTAAAAGCACACCGACATTGTCTTCACTTTGATGTTGTAAAAGCACACCAGCATTGTCTTCACTTTGATGTTGTAAAAGCACACCAACATTGTCTTCACTTTGAGGTGGTAAAAGCACACCAACATTGTCTTCACTTTGATGTGGTAAAAGCACACCAGCATTGTCTTCACTTTGATGTGGTAAAAGCACACCAACATTGTCTTCACTTTGATGTGGTAAAAGCACACCAACATTTTCTTCACTTTGATGTTGTGAAAGCACACCAATATTGTCTTCACTTTGATGTGGTAAAAGCACACCAACATTGTCTTCACTTTGATGTCGTAAAAGCACACCAACATTTTCTTCACTTTGATGTTGTGAAAGCACACCAATATTGTCTTCACTTTGATGTGGTAAAAGCACACCAACATTGTCTTCACTTTGATGTGGTAAAAGCACACCGACATTGTCTTCACTTTGATGTTGTAAAAGCACACCAGCATTGTCTTCACTTTGATGTTGTAAAAGCACACCAACATTGTCTTCACTTTGAGGTGGTAAAAGCACACCAACATTGTCTTCACTTTAATGTCGTAAAAGCACACCAGCATTGTCTTCACTTTGATGTTGTAAAAGCACACCGACATTGTCTTCACTTTGATGTCATAAAACCACACCAGCATTGTCTTCACTTTGATGTTGTAAAAGCACACCGACATTGTCTTCACTTTGATGTCATAAAACCACACCGACATTGTCTTTACTTTGATGTTGTAAAAGCACACCGACATTGTCTTCACTTTGATGTCGTAAAAGCACACCAACATTGTCTTCACTTTGATGTCGTAAAAGCACACCGACATTGTCTTCACTTTGATGTCGTAAAAGCACACCAGCATTGTCGTCACTTTGATGTCGTAAAAGCACACCAACATTGTCTTTAATTTTGGTTTTTAAAGACAAATTTTTGCCTTTCCGTGACGATGATGACTTCCACTGAGCACTTTGCCGTTTAGCTGTAGAATCGTTGTGGAAAATCCATGTTTAATCCTCTGCAACAAACAAAATACAGAAATTTATTTATGTGACAGAGCCAAGACATCAGCTAAACGTGTCACAGAAATAAATTGTGCTCAGTTCTCAGTGGAAGTCATAGCCGAATAGTTGAGGTCTGGCCGAATACGAATAGTGGTTACCTTACACCCGTTTCTAGTCTGGTGGAAAATGAACATATCAAGATTTCCCACCTTGGTTCATACTGTCAAGCTTTACTTTGTGCACCACCTACGAGCGTACCAAGTGAACGTCTGTTTAGCACAGCTGGAAATATCTTCAGTGAGACAAGAAGCTGCCTTAATGCTGACAACATGGAACAATTGTTTTTTTAAAGCTAATGCTTTCTTGCTTGCTATATACATCCAGTTTTAACATATGGCTGTGAGTCCTGGACATCGGTAGGCAGGCGAAACAATTTCTAGAGGCCTCATAGATGTGGTTTTACAGAAATATGCTTAAAATACATTGGACAGCCCAAAAAAAAAGCAGCCGAGAGGTTTTCAAAAAAGGCGGGAGCCCGAAGACAACTACTCACAGACATCAGAATGAGACAGTCATCATTTTTCGGCCATGTTATAAGATGAGGGAAAATGGAACATGTGATGACCACTGGAAAGATCTGTGGAAGGAGGGACAGAGGAAGACAACGAGAGAAGATTCTTGACAGTCTTGTTGCATGTCATGGAGGTGTGTCAGCACACGAACTAATACATGCTGTAGGAGATCGCAGATTGTGGCAAGGCATAATTGGCCATGTCAGTCGGCAAAGCACCTGATGATGATGATTCACTATTCGTATTCGGCCGAATAGTTGGTGCAGCTATTCGTATTCGGCCGAATAGTGAAAATCACTATTCGGTACAGCCCTAATATTAATGATTGATGGTGTGTAATATATAAAATATGTGATTTATTGTGTATGTTGATGTCATAAACTGGTGTGTGTTGACCCCAACTTTCAGAGGAACAGAGTCAAAAGACGATGGCCTTGACCAACTTTGAGACCCTCTACACACAGGCCATGAAGCTGCAGGTGCAGGTAGGCTTCAGGTGTTTTAGAGATAACCTTTCCCCCCCCCCCATCTCTCCAATACGCACGCACATACACGCATACACACACGGACACACACACATACATACACACGGACACACACACATACATACATACACATGGACACACACACATACATACACATGGACACACACACATACATACACATAGACACACACACATATATGCACATGGACACACATACATACATACATACAAACATACATACATACATACTACACACACACACACACACACACGCACGCACGCACGCACGCACGCACGCGCAGACACGCGCAGACACGCGCAGACACGCGCAGACACGCGCAGACACACGCAGACACATACAGACACATACAGACACGACACACACAGGCACATACACACACATACACACACATACACACACACACACACACACACACACACAGACCGACAGACCGACAGACCGACAGACAGACAGACCCGCGCAGACACACACACACATAGAGTACATGCAGACACACATAAACACACACACACACACACACACAGTTACATACATACGCGGACACACACAAACACACACACAGTTACATAATACACACAGACACACACAAACACACACACAGTTACATACACACGCAGACACACACACACACACACAGAGTTACGTACACGAGCAGACACACACAGACACACGCACAGTGCAACATTTTGTGATGTAACAGCGATTGCTTTTTGCAGATGAACAACCTGAGACTGAGCCACCTGGAGAGGAACAGAGAGATCATGATGATCAAACGGCAACTTCTGCTGCAGGAAGTCAACAACCTGCTCCTGCAGGCAGACATCTCTCGCCGAGAGACAGAACTCTACCAGTTCCATGAGGCCAAGAGATTCTCTTCCCTCAAACGGTGGAACACTTTCAGTGGTGCAGAGAGACATAGGCCCCACACTCAGGTCTCTCATGGAGCACCTCACACACAGGTAATTCATGGAGCACCTCACACACAGGTAATTCATTGAGCACACACACGTAAACATGGAGCCCTAGACAAGCAGGTAAAACAAGGAGCACCACCAACACACACACACACACACACACACACACACACACACACACACACACACAGACAGCTTACTCTTCTTCTTATAGAGATGTTACAGGAAAATTTTTACAACTCATAAATCGCCAACCACATCTCAGACATGCCAATCTCTGTCTGCATCTTAGACATGTCAATCTCTGTCTGCATCTTAGACATGTCAATCTATGTCTGCATCTTAGATATGTTCATCTACATCTCAGACATGTCCATCTACATCACAAACATGTTCATCTACATCACAAACATGTTCATCTACATCACAAACATGTTCATCTACATCTCAAACATCTTCATCTACATCTCAAACATGTCCATCTACATCTCAAACATGTCCATCTACATCTCAAACATGTCCATCTACATCACAAACATGTTCATCTACATCACAAACATGTTCATCTACATCTCAAACATGTTCATCTACATCTCAAACATGTCCATCTACATCTCAAACATGTTCATCTACATCTCAAACATGTTCATCTACATCACAAACATGTTCATCTACATCTCAAACATGTTCATCTACATCTCAAACATGTTCATCTACATCTCAAACATGTTCATCTACATCTCAAACATGTTCATCTACATCACAAACATGTTCATCTACATCTCAAACATGTTCATCTACATCTCAAACATGTTCATCTACATCACAAACATGTTCATCTACACCACAAACATGTTCATCTACATCTCAAACATGTCCATCTACATCTCAACATGTTCATCTACATCTCAAACATGTTCATCTACATCTCAAACATGTTCATCTACATCTCAGACATGTTCATCTACATCACAAACATGTTCATCTACATCACAGACATGTCCATCTACAACACAAACATGTTCATCTACATCACAAACATGTCCATCTACATCTCAAACATGTTCATCTACATCTTAAACATGTTCATCTACATCTCAAACATGTTCATCTACATCTCAAACATGTTCATCTACATCACAAACATGTTCATCTACACCACAAACATGTTCATCTACATCTCAAACATGTCCATCTACATCTCAACATGTTCATCTACATCTCAAACATGTTCATCTACATCTCAAACATGTTCATCTACATCTCAGACATGTTCATCTACATCACAAACATGTTCATCTACATCTCAGACATGTCCATCTACAACACAAACATGTTCATCTACATCACAAACATGTCCATCTACATCTCAAACATGTTCATCTACATCTCAAACATGTCCATCTATATCTCAAACATGTTCATCTACATCTCAAACATGTTCATCTACATCTCAAACATGTTCATCTACATCTCAGACATGTTCATCTACATCACAAACATGTTCATCTACATCTCAGACATGTCCATCTACAACACAAACATGTTCATCTACATCACAAACATGTTCATCTACATCTCAAACATGTTCATCTACATCTCAAACATGTTCATCTACATCTCAAACTTGTTCATCTACATCACAAACATGTTCATCTACATCACAAACATGTTCATCTACATCACAAACATTTTCATCTACAACACAAACATGTTCATCTACACCACAAACATGTTCATCTACATCTCAAACATGTTCATCTACAACACAAACATGTTCATCTACATCACAAACATGTTCATCTACATCACAAACATGTTCATCTACATCACAAACATGTTCATCTACATCTCAAACATGTTCATCTACATCTCAAACATGTCCATCTACATCTCAAATAAGTTCATCTACATCACAAACATGTTCATCTACATCTCAAACATGTTCATCTACATCTCAAACATGTTCATCTACATCTCAAACATGTTCATCTACATCACAAACATGTTCATCTACATCTTAAACATGTCCATCTACATCTCAAACAAGTTCATCTACATCTCAAACATGTTCATCTACATCACAAACATATTCATCTACATCTCAGACATGTTCATCTACATCTCAAACATGTTCATCTACATCTCAGACATGTTCATCTACATCTCAAACATTTTCATCTACATCTCAGACATGTTCATCTACATCTCAAACATGTTCATCTACATCTCAAACATGTTCATCTACATCTCAAACATGTTCATCTACATCTCAGACATGTTCATCTAATCTCAGACATGTTCATCTACATCTCAAACATGTTCATCTACATCTCAGACATGTTTATCTACATCTCAAACATGTTCATCTACATCTCAAACATGTTCATCTACATCTCAAACATGTTCATCTACATCTCAGACATGTTCATCTGCATCTTAGACATGTCAATCTCTGTCTGCATCTTAGACATGTCAATCTCTCTCTGCGTCTTAGATATGTTCATCTACATCTCAGACATGTCCATCTACATCACAAACATGTTCATCTACATCTCAAACATGTTCATCTACATCTCAGACATGTTCATCTACATCTCAGACATGTTCATCTACATCTCAAACATGTCCATCTACATCTCAAACATGTCCATCTACATCTCAAACATGTTCATCTACATCTCAAACATGTTCATCTGCATCTCAAACATGTTCATCTACATCTCAGACATGTTCATCTACATTTCAGACATGTTCATCTACATCTCAGACATGTTCATCTACATCTCAAACATGTTCATCTACATCTCAAACATGTTCATCTACATCTCAAACATGTTCATCTACATCACAAACATGTTCATCTACATCTCAAACATGTTCATCTACATCTCAAACATGTCCATCTACATCTCAAACATGTTCATCTACATCTCAAACATGTTCATCTACATCTCAAACATGTTCATCTACATCTCAGACATGTTCATCTACATCACAAACATGTTCATCTACATCTCAGACATGTCCATCTACAACACAAACATGTTCATCTACATCATAAACAAGTTCATCTACATCTCAAACATGTTCATCTACATCTCAAACATGTTCATCTACATCTCAAACATGTTCATCTACATCACAAACATGTTCATCTACATCACAAACATGTTCATCTACATCACAAACATGTTCATCTACATCACAAACATGTTCATCTACATCACAAACATGTTCATCTACATCACAAACATGTTCATCTACATCACAAACATGTTCATCTACATCTCAAACATGTCCATCTACATCTCAAACATGTTCATCTACATCTCAAACATGTAGATCATCTACTTCTCATACATGTTCATGTTGTTATTGTTGATATATCGATTTAGCAGCGCATGAGCCGCTTTGGTCCAATGCCTTGTAGTAGAATTTGCATGTTTTCACAAGCTGTTCTTTTCCTCCGTACAAGGTGTTCCACTTGTCTGGTCTCGGGGGGAGTAGCATTCTTTTAGTCTCGCTGAGTTTCGGGCATTCAAAGAGATGGTGTTCAACAGTTTCGTAGGGGTAGTTACATAGCTGGCACTCTGGTTAGTGTTGTGGCTGTATTCTGTTTAGATGTCCATTGAGTGGAGTATGTTGTGTTCTAAGTCTGAAGATGGTAGGCTGGTCCCTTCTTGTTAGATGGTTAATGCTGTCATTAGGATTAGGGCCAGCCATATGTCTATAAACCTCTCTTCCACTGTCTCCCATGGCTCATCTGTTCAATCAAGTCTATTTGTTTATAGCTCTTATAAGTGTTTTTGCTATCTTAAGGGTTGTCGCTGTAGGTGGTTGTTCTTGTATTGCTCCTTTCTTTGCCAGTCTGTCAGCTCTGTCTTTATCTGGTATGCCTGAGTGGCCTGGAATCCACTGCATCACTATTCTGATGTTGTATGAGGTAATAAGCTGGTCAGCGTCCAGGATTATTTTGGCTATGACAGTTCTGCAGCGCTCACTGCCCTCCAGAGCTTGAAGGGCAGACATTGAATCTGTGAAGATGACAATATTTTGGACCTTTGAAGGATAAACATCCATTACAGTCTTTAGGTGGTATACTGCTGTTTCCAGTGCAATTATTTCAGCATCATAATTTGAACCGAATTCCCCGCATGCATCAAAAATCTCTTTAACAGATCCATCGGGATAACCTATGTAGATTCCGTAACCTGCTTTAATGGTAGCTTTCAATGCTGATCCATCAGTGTAAATATGTATCCATTCTTGGGGGTAAGAATCAACGGTCTTTAGTGATGAGTTCGTAAGAGCGATTGGGTCGGACTGTTTGGTTTCCTACCAATTTAATTCGGACTTCTGGAGCTTTAAAGCGAACATGTGGTGGTAGGTTTCTTGCAACATTCTGAATGCCTTGACGTCTTTCTTGGAGGTGGTATCTGTCCAGTATTTCATGTACACTGTGTAAAACCGATTTGTGATTTATTCTGTGTTGGTATTTCCAGTTTTCTACAAGGTGTCTTTTAGGATTCTTACCATTCATTCTAAAGCATCTTTCATAAATTTCTAAAGTAGCTTTTCCTCTCTGCAACTGAGGGGTTCCACATATTTATGGATTTTACACGCAGCAGTTGGAGTAGACCGCATAGCTCCGCTGATTAATCATTTTTTTGTTAGATTATTAAACTGTTACACCAAATGTAAAATACTGATAGACTTTGTTGCATCAGCACACTGTTACACCAAATGTAAAATACTGATAGACTTTGTTACATCAGTGCACTGTTACACCAAATGTTAAGTACTGATAGGTTTGGTTACATCAGCACAAATCAGCTAATGGCGATCATTGTAATCTATCGCTTGCCAGGCTGACCAGCAGTCAATAACAGGGAAATCTGGCCAGCAACAAGAAGCCAGGCTCAGTTCCAAAGAGAAGCCAGAAATCAACATTCCACAGATGACAGGTGAGATTACCTACCTGAGCAATTGTGTACATGCCATAATAGAGAGGTATTGTTGTGTGGTGAGTCATCATGTCCACACACAAAAAGGAATATAAGTTTGTCACTAGTTTTCATGTTACAATAGAGGTGTATTACTTTGTCACCAATCTTCATGACACAATAGAGGTGTATTACTTTGTCACCAATCTTCATGTCACAATAGAGGTGTAATATTGTGTCACCAATCTTCATGTTACAATAGAGGTGTATTACTTTGTCACCAATCTTGATGTCACAATAGAGGTGTATTACTTTGTCACCAATCTTCATGTCACAATAGAGGTGTATTACTTTGTCACCAATCTTCATGTCACAATAGAGGTGTATTACTTTGTCACCAATCTTCATGTCACAATAAGAGGTGTATTACTTTGTTACCAATCTTCATGTCACAATAGAGGAGTATTTGTTTATTAACAGTTTTCATGTCACAGCAGAGGGTAATTTGTCAACAGTCATTATGTCAGGAAACCATATATTTATACCTAGCAGTAACCAGTTATATATTCATACCTATCAGTAACGAGTTATATTGAAACCTAGAAAAACCAGTTATATAATTATACCAAGCAGTAACCAGTTGTTTCTTTCTACCTATCAGAAACTAGTTATATATTTATACTTAGCAGTAACCTATTATATATTTATCCCTAGTAGTAATCAATAACATCACGGCATATGAAGCGACTGAGCGCGCCCTGGCTCGGTTGCCGATCATCTGATAGACTGCTACGCCTAGCGGCACAAGCAGATTTTGACAAAAGAAGAAAAAGAAGTAATCAATTATATATGTAGTAACTATAGCAGTAACTATCTTTATATGTTTATACCTAGCAGTATGAAAATATAATTTTTACCCAGCAGTAACCAGATATATTTAATCCTAGCAGTAACAAATTGTATATTTATACATGGCAATAACCTGCTATATATTATACATAGCAATAACCAGTTGTGTATTTATACCTAGCAGTAACTAGTTGAATATTTATACCTAGCAGTAAATAGTTGTGTTTTTACATCTAGCAGTAACTAGTTGTGTATTTAGACCTAGCAGTAACCAGTTGTGTATTTACACCTAGCAGTAACCTGCTATATATTATACATAGCAGTAACCAGTTAGATGTTTATACATAGCAGTATCCAGTTGTGTATTTTTACCTAGCAGTAACCAGCTATATATAATACATAACAGTAACCAGTTGTGTATTTATACCTAGCAGTAACCAGTTGTGTGTTTATACCTGGCAATAATTAGTTGTGTATTTACACCTATCAGTAGCCAGTTGTGCATTTATACCTAGCAATAACCAGTTGTGTATTTATACCTAGCATTAACCAGTTGTGTGTTTATACCTAGCAGTAATTAGTTGTGTATTTAGACCAAGCAGTAGCTAGTTGTGTATTTAGACCTAGCAGTAACCAATTAGATATTTACACATAGCAGTAACCAGTTGTGTATTTATACCTAGCAGGACCCGTTTGTATAATGATACTTAACAGTAATCAGTTGTATATTCCCACCTAGCAGAATCAGTTGTGTATTTATACCTAGCAGTAAAAACTTGTATATGTAAATATTGTTGTGAATCAATACACATCTGGTTACTGCTAGGTATAAATACAACTAGTTACTTTTAGGTATAAATATGCAACTGGTTATTGCTTCTCTCTATAACAAAAGACTGAAGTGATCAGTCTTTCCTCTCTATAACAAGAGATTAAAGTGATCAGTCTTTCCTCTCTATAACAAGAGATTGAAGTGATCAGTCTCTCATCTCTATAACAAGAGATTGAAGTGATCAGTCTCTCCTCTCTATAAGAAGAGATTGAAGTGATCAGTCTCTCCTCTCTATAACAAGAGATTGAAGTGATCAGTCTCTCCTCTCTATAACAAGAGATTGAAGTGATCAGTCTCTCCTCTCTATAACAAGAGATTGAAGTGATCAGTCTCTCCTCTCTATAATAAGAGATTGAAGTGATCAGTCTCTCCTTTCTATAACAAGAGATTGAAGTGATCAGTCTCTCCTTTCTATAACAAGAGATTGAAGTGATCAGTCTCTCCTATCTATAACAAGAGATTGAAGTGATCAGTCTCTCCTCTCCTCTCTATAACAAGAGATTGAAGTGATCAGTGTCTCCTTTCTATAACAAGAGATTGTAGTGATCAGTCTCCTCTCTATAGCAAGAGATTGTAGTGATCAGTCTCCTCTCTATAACAAGAGATTATAGTGATCGGTCTCTCTCTCTCTCTCTTCTTTATAAGATGTTAGTGATGCGTCTCTACTCCGCCAAACTCCCTGGTCAGAAGAGACTGATATGATCGGACTCTCAGCTCTATTACATCTCTTTCTCTGTTACAAAAGATTTAAGTGGTCAGTCTCTAACCTCTGTTACAAGAGATTGAAGTGATCAGTCACTTCCCGCTGTTACAAGAGATTTAAGTGGTCAGCCTGTTACAATAGATTTTAGTGGTCAGTCTCTAACCTCTGTTACAAGAGATTGTTGTGGTAAGTCTCTCTGCTCTGTTAAACTCTCCTCTCTGTTACAAGAGATTGTTGTGGTCAGTCTCTCATCTCTGTTACAAGAGATTGTAGTGACCAGTTTCTCCCCACTGTTATAAGAGATTGTAGTGATCAGTTTCTCCCCACTGTTACAAGAGATTGTAGTGATCAGTTTTTCCCCACTGTTACAAGAGATTGATTGTAGTAGTCAGTCTCTCCTCTCTGTTACAAGAGATTGTAGTAGTCAGTCTCTCATCTCTGTTACAAAAGATTGTAGTAGTCAGTCTCTCCTCTCTGTTACAAGAGATTGTTGTGGTCAGTCTCTCCCCTCTGTTACAAGAGATTGTAGTAGTCAGTCTCTTCCCTCTGTTACAAGAGATTGTAGTAGTGTCTGTTACAAGAGATTGTAGTAGTCAGTTTCTCCCCTCTGTTACAAGAGACTGTGGTGATCAGTTTTTCCCCACTGTTACAAGAGATTGTAGTGATCAGTTTCTTCCCTCTGTTACAATGCTTCCGATCAAAATGTACGCTAGGCACGGCAACTGTTTGGAGCCGAGACAAATTTTTGCTTCTGCCGGACGGTGGCCGATGCATTTTTGCTCCATTTGTAGACTGCATATAGCTTCGTCACCCAGCTTCTGAGTTGAATGCATGGTGGGGCACTGTGATCTGCGGATTTCATTTGGAATGTTTTTTCGACTGACCAACCTTGGTGGTGTGAATGTTAGATTCAGAAAATGGCGCGATCCCTGTCGTCGCAATGTTAGTGGTGCCCGTGTGTAATTATTATTGATCGCGTTGGCAATTGCTGATTTGTTGGTGACTTCTGCTACCATCAATGATGAACTGCATTGTGTTAGCACTTCGGATGGCTACTGAATGCTTTAATGCGTGTGTATGCTTGATATGCTGAGAGAGCAGTCTGTCAATCTTTCCACAAGGGACTGTGATAAACATTCTATGTGTTTTTCGTTGGCACAGCAGCAGAGCAACGATAGGGTGACCCGTTTGCTATGAAACTGAAACTAAGACTACCATATTAACAGTATTCCTCTGTTACAATAGATTATAGTAGTCAGTCTCTCTCGTCTTTTACTAGAGATTGTAGTGATCAATCTCTCCCCTCTGTTACAAAAGATTGTATGATCCGTCTCCCCCCTCTGTTACTAGAGATTGTATGATCCGTCTCTTCCCTCTGTTACAAGAGATTGTATGATCCGTCTCTCCCCTCTGTTACAAGAGATTGTACGATCTGTCTCTCCCCTCTGTTTCAAGAGATTGTATGATCCGCCTCTCCCCTCTGTTACAAGCGATTGTATGAACCGTCTCTCCCCTCTGTTACAAGAGATTGTATGATCCGTCTCTACCCTCTGTTACAAGAGATTGTATGAACCTTCTCTCCCCTCTGTTACAAGAGATTGTATGATCCGTCTCTCCCCTCTGTTTCAAGAGATTGTATGAACCGTCTCTCCCCTCTGTTTCAAGAGATTGTATGAACCGTCTCTCCCCTCTGTTTCAAGAGATTGTACGAACCGTCTCTCCCCTCTGTTTCAAGAGATTTATGAACGTCTCTCCCCTCTGTTACAGGAGATTGTATGATCCGTCTCTCCCCTCTGTTTGAAGAGATTGTAAGAACCGTCTCTCCCCTCTGTTACAAGAGATTGTATGATCCGTCTCTCCCCTCTGTTTCAAGAGATTGTATGAACCCTCTGTTTCAAGAAACTTTAGTGACCAATCTCTCCCCTGTGTTACAAGAGTTTGTTAAATCAGTCGCTTTCCTCTGTCACAAGAGATTGTAGTGATAAGTCTCTCTCCGCTGTTACAACAAGTTGATTTCTATTTCCTTTTTATTTTTCTGTTTCTTTCTAGAGAACTGGGTTCTAGCATGTGACGCTAGTTCCTCCACATCCGCTCCTGCTTCGCCGTTGTACGTCACCTCCGTGGGAAAGTCGACCGCTGTCTCAAGCCCTGTAGCTAAACCTGTGTTGTACCCAGGGGCGGCAGCAGAGCTGTCCACCGATCACGTGGAGACACACCTGTTTGTATCACCTGCAGTGACCAGACGCGACCATCAGCGGAGACCAGCGGCTGCCAGTCGATTACAAAACCAGAATTCAAGAACTGACATTTCTGGCTACGAATCAAAAGAAACGTTACAACTGCCCACACTGGTCGTCCATGTGTCTCCCGGAACAGATTCACATCAAGAGACATGTGCACATCAACTGGAGGAGGCAGCTGTAGAAACGGCAACAACCACATTGTGCCCTCTTCGGCCGTTAGTTGCCAGGGCGGGGTTACCATCAACAGCGGCGCCCACAACAATATTAACACGCTCATTGACACCGCACATGTCCACAGTATGTGATTCTGTCCCGCTACACCTGGAGATCGAGCAGTTGAAACAATTGAAACGCAAAGTGGAAAAGGGACCTCCCACTTTGAAGAGATCTGAGGGTGAAGGACTTTCAGCAGCACCTTCCCCTGGGAAAGTCCTCCCACCCCTCAGTTCTACAGAGGTCCCCACCCCAACCATTCCAAAGCAGCAAGGCCTGGATCCAACCAATCCGGTCCTTGCTGCTCCAGTCGTCGATAATGACAATTCCGTAGCACCTTCTGTGATGGGATGTACAGAGAGTCTGCATATACTAGAACAAACTGATATTGAACCAGGCACTTTCAGAGGCGATAGCTCTGGAGCACAAGTAGCCGAGATCACACACAGTTTACCACCCACCAGTGACCACACGAAATCTGGCTCCATACCTCCTCGGAGTCCAGTCAACAAGCACATATTGCAGGGTCAGAGAGAGGAGAAAGACACCGCACTGAAAGACTACAGAGCCATATCCCCTCAAGGAAGCCCAATTGCAGCCAGAGGAAAACCACCATTGCCTCGACATGTGGGCGGAGTTGCCAAGCAATCGGTGATAAACTCTTCTGCTTCAGATAAAGGACCTCGATCTAAGAGCGTCAGCGACGTGGAGCAGAGAATGTCAGACTGCAAGATGGCGAAACCTCTGCAGGAAGTCATGAACAGATTTGAGAAGCGAGCCACTGTCTGCGACAGTGAAGATCATCCCATAGAATTGAGAAAAACCCCAAGTCCAACTCTTCACCTGCCTAGGGTTGGCCTTATCTCTCGAGTACGCCGGTTGAAACCCGCGGCTGAGTTGCTGGAAGAGAGTCAGCGTTACAGAAGTGGTCATTCTATCTATGCTACTCGCATCTTAAATAAGTACCTTCCAACAGACCAACACAGGCTCGATGCTTCACATAGCAACCTACAGGGTTCATGCAGTTATGTCCAGGCAACAGATCATAGACTGTCTTGTGAAACTACGCCTGTACAAAGCAGGGAGTCATCAAGAAAAAACTCTGATGCTGAAGTGAAACCAAATTACTCGCCTCAGGCTGAGTCAGGTTTTGTTGGGAAACTTTCCTCACTTGGCCAAAAAGAACCTCGCCACGAAACAGCATCTGATGGTACACAGCTGCTAACTGGTTGTTCGAGGGTGTCACAAGAGAGAACCTTGACTGACTCAGACATTGACAGACAGCGTGACCTGTCTTCCAGATCAGCTACCAAAGCCTACAATCGCAGATCCTGTGAGGTTGCCATAGTTCTTTCTTCAGTCCCGACACCTGTCTCCGAAACATCCGACGAGACCAGGACCCATAGGTCAGCTGACGTATCGGCTCAAAGTATTGAGACACCGGGCTCATCTATAAAGCCGAGCAGTCACCAATCACTGCCTACCATCACGCATGGCCTCGAACCCGTCCCATCAGGAGATGAGGCAGCCAGAGCTAGAGCGGCAACATACTGCGTGTCAGACATTGCTAGAAGTGAAAACACAAGGTTGTCATCAGTGAGCTCATCACAACGATCACAACAAACAGGCAGTGAAGAACCGTCAACATCTATAGACACAGGGGGAACAAAATCAACAGAGAAGGCACACCCAAGCAATCTACCTTCACCTGAACCCACAGGCAGAAGACGATATAAAATGGGAACAGTTGGCGTATTGTGCAAGCAGTCAATCTCCTTCGACCTGGGTGTTTCCATGTACTCGCAAACAGATGAGGCCAAGGAGTCGCCTGCCAGATACAGACAAGCTCATAGCTGGGACCCTAGCCACACTGCAAGCTCTGCAGCAGAAAACCAGAAAGACACGTCAGCATTGTCCCCTGCCACATCAACATCCTCAGAAGAAACAACAGCCGAGCAGCGCCCTATGTCGACTAGCTCTGAAAGGGAATTGGCTCCATCATCTCCTGGCTGCGTGGAGAAAAAGAGATCCCGGAGATTTCTTCGCTCAACTTGGCTACAGAAATCTAAACAATTCTTTAAAGCTTCCAAGTAAGTATTGCAGTTGAGTATAAACTGTTAGCAGTGCATTAGTTTATTACATAATAGCACCTTATATTATAATTGATTACATTGTATTACAATTGATTCTATTAGGATTTGAGAGGACTGTCTCCGGTCAAATACATAGGAGCTCTTCTTCAAAAGCCTGCACATCTTAAAATGGCTGATAATGTTCGTTCTGTATTGTTTCATCAAACCGTCGAAGAGGAAAGGAAACAAAGAGTATGATCTCCGCAGCTCCATTGATAATTTTTACACTTGGGTACACAATACAAATAGGACACATTCTATTGCTGCAGGAAATGGACTTCCACCACTAGTAGTGACATCAGGCTAGGGAAGACGCAGGTACTCACTAAAAATTATACTTTCACCACAAGTAGTGCCATCTGGCTAGGGTACTCACCAAGAAGTAGACCTTCACCACTAGTAGTGCCATCTGGTTAGAGTGCTCACCAAAAATTTTACTTTCACCACTAGTAGTGCCATCTGGTTAGGGTGCTCACCAAAAATTTTACTTTCACCACTAGTAGTGCCATCTGGCTAGGGTACTAACCAAGAAGTAGACTTTCACCACTAGTAGTGCCATCTGGCTAGAGTTCTGACCAGAAAGTAGACTTTCACCACTAGTAGTGCCATCTGGCTAGGGTGCTCACCAGCAAGTAGACTTTCACCATAAGTTGTGCCATCTGGCCAGGGAAGATGCAAGGGTGACCAGAAGAGGCCTTTCATCGCGAGTAGTGCCTGATGGCAATAGAAGAGGCAGGGGGTGACCACGATGTAGGCTATGCCAGCGAAGTAGTGGTTGCTTCCTAAGGTAGAGACAGATGGTGACTAGGAAGTGGCTATATTTGAATATATTGTTCGATATAGCATTTATTCTGCTAATCTTAATTAAAATTCCTGACACTCTATTGCAGTATATTGCACAGTGTTACACTTTACTACAAGTAAGTGGAAAATGTTACACTTTACTACACAGTTAGTGGAAACTGTTACACTTTACTACAAGCTGGTCGAAACTGTTACACTTTACTACAAGGTAGTGGAAACTGTTAAACTTTACTACAAGCTGGTCTAAACTGTTACACTTTACTACAATTTAGTGGAAACTGTTACACTTTACTACAAGGTAGTGGAAACTGTTACACTTTACTACAATTTAGTGGAAACTGTTACACTTTACTACAAGCTGTTGGAAACTGTTACACTTTACTACAAGATGTTGGAAACTGTAACACTTTACTACAAGCTGTTGGAAACTGTTACACTTTACTACAAGCGGTTGGAAACTGTTACACTTTACTACAAGCTGTTGGAAACTGTTACACTTTACTACAAGCTGGTGGAAACTGTTACACTCTACTACAAGTTAGTGGAAACTGTTACACTTTACTACAAGTTAGTGGAAACTGCTTCACTTTACTACAAGTTAGTGGAAACTGTTACACTTTACTACAAGTTAGTGGAAACTGTTACACTTTACTACAAGTTAGTGGAAACTGTTACACTTTACTACAAGCTGGTCGAAACTGTTACACTTTACTACAAGTTAGTGGAAACTGTTACACTTTACTACAAGCTGGTCGAAACTGTTACACTTTACTACAATTTAGTGGAAACTGTTACACTTTACTCCAAGGTAGTGGAAACTGTTACACTTTACTCCAAGGTAGTGGAAACTGTTACACTTAACTCCAAGGTAGTGGAAACTGTTACACTTTACTACAAGTTAGTGGAAACTGTTACACTTTACTACAAGTTAGTGGAAACTGTTACACTTTACAACAAGCTGGTGGAACTGTTGCACTGTGTCACTATATAGAACAGACGTAATAATAAATGAAATAAATTGAAAGTATATGAATAAAAAACACAGGTAAAAATCGATTTGGTGATAAGATGTAAAGATGTCATGCCCTCAGGTGTAAAGATGTCATTGCTCAGGTGTAAAGATTTCATGTGCTCAGGTGAAGAGATGTCATGCCCTCAGGTGTACAGATGTCATGTGCTCAGATGTAGAGATGTAATGCGCTCAGGTGTAGAGATGTCATGCGCTCAAATGTAGAGATGTCATTGCTCAGAGTATTGAGCAATGGGAAAGATGTCATTGCTCAGGTGTATAGATGTAATTGCTCAGGGGTAAAGATCTGATTGCCCATGTGAAAACATGTCATTGCTCAGGGGTAAAGATGTCATTGCTCAGGTGTAGAGATATCATTGCTCAGGTGTAAAGATGTCTTTGCTCAAGTGTAAAGATGTCATACGTTCAGGTGTAAAGATGTCATGCACTCAGGTGTAAAGATGTCATGCGCTCAGGTGAAGAGATGTCATTGCTCAGGTGTAAAGATGTCATGTGCTCAGGTGTAGAGATGTCATGTCCTGAGGTGTAGAGATGTCATTTCTCAGGCGTAAAGATGTCATGCGCTCAGGTGTAGAGATGTCATGCACTCAGGTGTAGAGATGTCATTGCTCAGGTGTAGAGATGTAATGCGCTCATGTGTATAGATGTCGTGCGCTCAGGTGTAGAGATGTCATGCGCTCAGGTGTAGAGATGTCATTGCTCAGGTGTAAAGATGTCATTGCTCAGGTGTAAACATGTCATGCGCTCAGGTGTAGAGAGGTCATGCGCTCAATTGTTGAGATGTCATTGCTCAGGTGTAAAGATGTCATGTGCTCAGGTGTAGAGATGTCATGCGCTCAGGTGTAGAGATGTCATTGCTCAGGTGTAGAGATGTAATGCGCTCAAGTGTATAGATGTCGTGCGCTCAGGTGTAGAGATGTCATGCGCTCAGGTGTAGAGATGTCATGCGCTCAGGTGTAGAGATGTCATTGCTCAGGTGTAAAGATGTCATTGCTCTGGTGTAAACTTGTCATGCGCTCAGGTGTAGAGATGTCATGTGCTCAATTGTAGAGATGTCATTGCTCAGGTGTAAAGATGTCATGCGCTCAGGTGTAGAGATGTCATGCGCTCAGGTGTAGGGATGTCATTGCTCATGTGTAGAGATGTAATGCGCTCAGGTGTATAGATGTCGTGCGCTTAGGTGTAGAGATGTCATGCGCTCAGGTGTAGAGATGTCATGCGCTCAGGTGTAGAGATGTCATTGTTCAGGTGTAAAGATGTCATGCACTCAGGTGTAGAGATGTCCTGCGCTCAAGGGTAGAGATGTCATTGTTCAGATGTAAAGATGTCATGCACTCAGGTGTAGAGATGTCCTGCGCTCAAGGGTAGAGATGTCATTGCTCAAGGGGAAAGATGTCATTGCTCAGGTGTATAGATGTAATTGCTCAGGGGTAAAGATCTGATTGCCCATGTGAAAACATGTCATTGCTCAGGGGTAAAGATGTCATGTGCTCAGGTGTAAAGATGTCATTGCTCAGGTGTAGAGATATCATTGCTCAGGTGTAAAGATGTCTTTGCTCAAGTGTAAAGATGTCATACGTTCAGGTGTAAAGATGTCATGCACTCAGGTGTAAAGATGTCATGCGCTCAGGTGAAGAGATGTCATATGCTCAGATGTAAAGTTGCCACATACTCAGATTTAAAGATGTCACGTACTCAGATTTGAAGATGTCACATACTCAGATTTGAAGATGTCACGTACTTAGGTGTAAATATGTTATTAGTTCAGATATAATAATGTCATTAGGTCATGTGTAAGAATGTCATGTGCTCAGATCAAAAGATGGCATGTGCTAGGATATAGAGATGTAGTTATCTCCGATGTATAAATGTAAAGAGCTCAAGTGTAAAGATGTAATGAGCTTACGTGTAAAGATGTCATGTGCATAGATGCAAAGATGTCATGTGCTTTTGTGTAAAGATGTGATTGGCTCAGGTGTAAAGATGTCATACGGTCAGGTGTAAAGATGTCATGTGCTCAGATGCAAAGATGCCATGTGCTTTGGTGTAAAGATGTCATGTATTCAATTTTAAAGATGTCATGTGCTCAGATTTAAAGATGTGATTGGCTCAGGTGAAAAGATATTATGTGCTCAGGTGTAAAGATGTCATGCGGTCGTGTGTAAAGACGTCATGCGGTCAGGTTTAAAGATGTCATGCACTCAGGTGTAAAGATGTTATGCGATCAGGTGTACAGATGCCATGTGCTCAGGTGTAAAGATGTCATGCAATCAGATGTAAAGATGTCATGCGCTCATGTGTAAAGATGTCATGTACTCAGATGTAAAGATGTCATGCGCTCAGGTGTAAATATGTCATGCGCTCAGGTGTAAATATGTCATGTGGTCAGGTGTGAAGATGTCATGCACTCAGGTGTAAAGATTTCATGCACTCAGGTGTAAAGATGTCATGTGCTCAGATGTAAAGATGTCATGCACTCAGGTGTAAAGATGTCATGCACCCAGGTGTAAAGATGTCATGCACTCAGGTGTAAAGATGTCATGCACCCAGGTGTAAAGATGTCATGCGCTCAGGTGTAAAGATTTCATGCGGTCAGGTGTAAATATTTCACGCGGTCAGGTGTAAAGATTTCATGCGGTCAGGTGTAAAGAGGCCATGTGCTCATGTGTAAAGATGCCATGTGATTTGGTGTAAAGAAGCCATGTGCTTTGGTGTAAAGATGTCATGTGCTCAGATGTAAAGATGTATTGAGCTTAGGTGAAAAGACAGCAGGTTCTCAGGTGTAAAGAAGTCATGAAGGCTGGTGAAAAGATGGAATCTGATTAGGCTCCAAGATGTCTCATGTATTTCTTGTCCACAGATAAACAGTCGATGGCTGGGATCAGGCGGATGCTGGTAGCACCTCAGGTAGGTGACACAACACATTCTAAATAAATGTGCAACATGGTGTCATTCTCCAAACATTACTGCTTCTAGTGCCAGTCTCTGCATATTGATACTGTAGTGTTATTCTCTGCATGTTGCTGCCATTGCGTCATTCTCTCGATGTTGCTGATATAGTGTTGTCCATCTCTGCATGTTGCTACCATAGCGTCTTACTCTCCATGTTGCTTTTATATTTGTGTCCATCTCAGCATGTTGCTACCATAGCGACATTCTCTCGATGTTGCTGTTATAGTTTTGTCCATCTCTGCATGTTGCTACCATAGCGTCATACTCTCGATGTTGCTATTATAATTTTCTCCATCTCTGCATGTTGCTACCATAGCGTCATACTCTCGATGTTGCTATTATAGTTTTCTCCATCTCTGCATGTTGCTACCATAGCGTCATTCTCTCGATGTTCCTGTTATAGTGTTGTCCATCTCTGCATGTTGCTGCCATAGCGTCATTCTCTCGATGTTCCTGTTATAGTGTTGTCCATCTCTGCATGTTGCTGCCATAGCGTCATTCTCTTGATGTTGCTTTTATAGTGTTGTCCATCTCTGCATGTTGCTGCCATAGCGTCATTCTCTCGATGTTCCTGTTATAGTGTTGTCCATCTCTGCATGTTGCTACCATAGCGTCATACTCTCGATGTTGCTATTATAATTTTCTCCATCTCTGCATGTTGCTACCATAGCGTCATTCTCTCGATGTTCCTGTTATAGTGTTGTCCATCTCTGCATGTTGCTACCATAGCGTCATTCTCTCGATGTTCCTGTTATAGTGTTGTCCATCTCTGCATGTTGCTACCATAGCGTCATTCTCTCGATGTTCCTGTTATAGTGTTGTCCATCTCTGCATGTTGCTACCATAGCATCATTCTCTCGATGTTGCTGTTATAGTGTTGTCCATCTCTGCATGTTGCTACCATAGCGTCATTCTCTCGATGTTCCTGTTATAGTGTTGTCCATCTCTGCATGTTGCTGCCAAAGCGTCATACTCTCGATGTTCCTGTTATAGTGTTGTCCATCTCTGCATGTTGCTACCAAAGCGTCATACTCTCGATGTTGCTGTTATAGTGTTGTCCATCTCTGCATGTTGCTGCCATAGCGTCATACTCTCGATGTTGCTGTTATTGTGTTGTCCATCTCTGCATGTTGCTGCCAAAGCGTCATCCTCTGCTTGTTGCTTCTATTGTGTTATTATCGGCATATCGTTGCTATGATGTTATTTTCTGCGTATTGCTGTTATCGTGTAATTCACTGTATGTTACATCTATTGTGTTGTGTCATTCTCTACATATTGCTGCTGCGCTGTTTTTTTTTTTTCTGCATGTTGCTGCTATAGTCTTCTTCTCTGCATTGTTCTGCCATTGAATTCTGATTATGTATCCAAGGTTTACTGTTGGTCTACCTTGATAATTTCTGGATATGTGGTCTGCTTGACCACGGCAAATGACTGACGATGTAACAAATGACCGACGATGCAACAAATGACTGACGATGTAACAAATGACCGACGATGTAACAAATGACCGACGATGTAACAAATGACCGACGATGTAACAAATGACCGACGATGTAACAAATGACCGACGATGTAACATGTCTGTTTCTTGATCGACTGACTTTTGCTTTGCGCTTGTTGTGTTGGCACGCGTAACAAATACTTTCTTGTCCTACCGACTGTATTGCACTTCTGGGAACATTGTTGAGGGCTCTGTGTCTCCTTATGTTTGGTCTTTAATGCCCGACCTCAGTAGGTTCTTCTGTTGTTGGGTTTTAAGTCTACCTTTTCTCAGATGCAATTTTCTTCACAGTTCTTCTTTGCGATGGCGAAATTCACGGCGTGCGCTAGTTTAGTCAGGTTTTCGCGCATCAATTTATATTTGTAACCATTTGAATGAATCCCATCAATACAAATAGTAACTGAAACCCTCTTGACTCTTTGGCCTTGTATGTCTTGTCCAGGTTCACTAATCTTCTGGAAAACAGTTGAACACTATCTTCTCTGTTTTGTTTTTCTTGCCTCACAATCGACAAGAGTATTGAGAATGTGCAATCTCGGCAAACTTTCTGGCCATGTCATTTATGAAATCGATCTACGACTCACGATCGTAGTTTTCTAGCTTCCTTTAACTGTGATCGGAAACCAGTGAAATTAAATTGATACGCAGTTCTAATTTTTCTCTTTGTCTGTAGTACCGACTAAGTATGCGTATTTTTCAAAAGCGCCCACCCGTTAATCTAGTTTGCATCTCCATTAAACTTGTCTATGTTGTTTGTTGCACCTTGCTGCTTTAGGTATAAGTTCATTCGGATCAATACTGTTCCCACTTCGTTCAGAATTTCTGCACAGGATATTCTTCTTCTCGTTCTGCTTATTTACAAATCTCACTAATCACTTTTAGTCGATTGGCACCTTTCTGTTTTTCCAGAAAATATATATATTTTTTTTTGGGTGTGCAATGAGGAGGCATGTGCCTCACAGCCCATGGCAATGACGAGTGTGAGTAGCAAGATCTGCCTCCGTTAAGAAAAGTCTTTGACAGTTATACCATGGGATGCAGGGACTGTTGCTGTGAAAACATTTATTCTCTGACGCTCAGCTCTCATCCTTTCTGCAATCGTTTCTTCCTTCGTTCTCATTCCCGTCCGTGTGTGCCCCCTCCACACAACACAGCCCAAGGCATTTTGCTCCCACCCTGTATCATTCATGTCCCTGCATGGACACTCTTTATGTCGTAGTAGAGGTCGGCCTCGACATCTTCTGCCTCTCTTTAATTCATCATAAAGGATGTCCGTAAGGACTCTGCCATCCTCGAATCTCCAGGTGCGACCCAACCACCTCAGCTTTCGTAGACTGAGCATTGAGAAGACTGTTTTGTAATACGTTCTCTTTCCAATACCTCAGTGTTGGGAATCTTGTCCTGCTACTTACAAGCATGTATAACTCTTAGACATTCAATACCTCAGTGTTGGGGATCTTGTCCTGCTTCTTAGAAGCATGTATAACTCTTAGACATTCAATACCTCAGTGTTGGGGATCTTGTCCTGCTTCTTACAAGCATGTATAACTCTTAGACATTCAATACCTCAGTGTTGGGGATCTTGTCCTGCTTCTTACAAGCATGTATAACTCTTAGACATTCAATACCTCAGTGTTGGGGATCTTGTCCTGCTTCTTACAAGCATGCATAATTCTTAGACATTCAATACCTCAGTGTTGGGGATCTTGTCCTGCTTCTTACAAGCATGTATAATTCTTAGACATTCAATACCTCAGTGTTGGGGATCTTGTCCTGCTTCTTACAAGCATGTATAACTCTTAGACATTCAATACCTCAGTGTTGGGGATCTTGTCCTGCTTCTTACAAGCATGTATAATTCTTAGTCATTCAATACCTCAGTGTTGGGGATCTTGTCCTGCTTCTTACAAGCATGTATAATTCTTAGACATTCAATACCTCAGTGTTGGGGATCTTGTCCTGCCACTTACAAGCATGTATAACTCTTAGACATTCAATACCTCAGTGTTGGGGATCTTGTCCTGCTTCTTACAAGCATGTATAATTCTTAGACATTCAATACCTCACTGTTGGGGATCTTGTCCTGCTTCTTACAAGCATGTATAATTCTTAGACATTCAATACCTCAGTGTTGGAGATCTTGTCCTGCCACTTACAAGCATGTATAACTCTTAGACATTCAATACCTCAGTGTTGGGGATCTTGTCCTGCTTCTTACAAGCATGAATAATTCTTAGACATTCAATACCTTAGTGTTGGGGATCTTGTCCTGCTTCTTACAAGTATTTATAACTCTTAGACATTCAATACCTCAGTGTTGCGGATCTTGTCCTGCTTCTTACAAGCATGTATAACTCTTAGACATTCAATATCTCAGTGTTGGGGATCTTGTCCTGCTACTTACAAGCATGTATATTTCTTAGACATTCAATACCTCAGTGTTGGGGATCTTGTCCTGCTACTTACAAGCATGTATAATTCTTAGACATTCAATATCTCAGTGTTGGGGATCTTGTCCTGCTTCTTACAAGCATGTATAATTCTTAGACATTCAATACATCAGAGTTCGAGATCTTGTCCTGCTTCTTACAAGCATGTATAACTCTTAGACATCCAAAATAGAATCTTTGTTAGCTGTTTCTCCTCACTTTCTTAATCACTGTCTTTGTTAATCACTGTCTTTGTTAATCACTGTCTTTGTTAATCACTGTCTTTGTTAATCACTGTCTTTGTTAATCACTGTATTTGTTAATTTATTTACTTCATTAGTATTTCTCCTGGAACAAAAAGTATCCCTTCTCTCCCTTCTCTCTCAGTGAATGACTTGTACTTCATGTCATTAAATAAGTTTTACATTCTTAGAGAAACCCCTTGCAGACAAACTGTCTCCTGTCGAGTTTGACATATATTATAATTTAATGATTACACTGGTTAGCAAATTTGCTAACGTTTTTTGAACTAGAATTTAATACGTCATTTCTGATTGTTTCTGTTGTGCTGATCTAAAATATCATAGGGAAAATTACCAACTGGCTCTAGCTTGTTTTTCTTTTTTTCTTCAACTGACAAATTGACATTGCAGTAATAGAAAAAATGTATGCTTTTTAAAATCCCTTTCAACATAAAATAATAAAAACAATCAATAAAAAATATATAAAGCTCACATATAATGTTAAGAAACATTTGAACCTTTTCCGTCTTTATTCAGGTTCTGTTCTAGCTCTCTTTACTTGCATTTTATAATCGATCAATGAGGTGTCTTTTTTCACAGTCCAGCAGTAATCAACAAGTATTGAAGAGCTCCAATTGCCTCGATACCTTGTCTCCACAGCAGCACAGCAGTAATCAACAAGTATTGAAGAGCTCCAATTGCCTCGATATCTTGTCTCCACAGCAGCAATGTCCTGATGAAATCATTCACCATATTCATCACTGACAGCTCCACAGCTTGATGTAAAGAAATCCAGATGAGAATAAAGAAAAGGAATTTTCGAAGACAAGTTACAGCCAAGACTCTCCTATTTCAGAAGGAGATTTTCTACAATCTCAATAACATTATCACATCTGTTGTTTTCAAGAAAACTGTCCACCACTGACTTAAATGCTAGCCTTGCATCTTTTTCTTTGTCATGCAACCCGCAAAGAAACTTCTCATCATGAATAAGCTTTCAAATTTAAAGACCAACAAATTCTTCCTCTCTAACATTAGCTTCACTCAGTCTTGGACATTTTCTGATGAGGAGTTTTAAAGCATCATCTGTTTTCTGCATGGCTTTCACACAGTTGTTCATGAGAGCCAGCCGGTACAAGGGTGGCAACACATCTTGCTGGTGTCTACAGATGCGAGGTTTCCAACGTTCTTACTTCCAGGCTGCAATGATTGCCTGATGGGCTAATGTCTTCTGATGTCTTGGTCACGTGGCACGCAGCTATCCCATTCACAGAGAAAGCAGCATTACTTGGTTTATCCTCCACAAAACAAAACGACCACTTTTAAATCACCTCACAGTGACAAATGAGGATGACTATACACTTCAAAAGCTGCCTAATGTTTTCATAAGTTTCTCGTGAACTTCCTTACCAACTGGAATTGACGGTAATACATTACCATTATCCTCCCCCCCCCCCCACCCCCCAAACAAAGAATTCTTTAAGATTTGTCTTGAAAGAATCAATACAAAGTCTTAATCTTCCGGTTTGTAATTGATGTTTAGAGCTGACGTTAGCACAGACATGTTGTGGCATGCGTAAAGGTCCACTTTTTTGTATCTTTACAGGAGATCCATTGTAAAGGTAGGGGGTAAAAAATAATTGTAGCGGGTCAATAAGGACGGTAGAGGAGTCGAGTAATCAAGGTCAAGGGCGAGTAATGAAGGTAGAGAAGTCGAGTAATCAAGGTCAAAGGCGAGTAATGAAGGTAGAGGAGTCGAGTAATCAAGGTCAAGGGTGAGAAATGAAGGTAGAGGAGTCGAGTAATCAAGGTCAAGGGCGAGTAATGAAGGTAGAGGAGTCGAGTAATCAAGGTCAAGGGCGATAAATGAAGGTAGAGGAGTCGAGTAATCAAGGTCAAGGACGAGTAATCAAGGTCAAGGGCGAGTAATAACGGTAGAGGAGTCGAGTAATCAAGGTAGAGGACGAGTAATGAAGGTAGAGGGCGAGTAATGAAGGTAAAGGGCGAGTAATGAAGATAGAGGGCGAATAATGAATTCAGAGGGCGAGTAATGAAGGTAAAGGGCGAGAAATGAAGGTAGAGGGCGAGTAATGAAGGTAAAGAGCGAGTACGGAAGGTAGAGGGCGAGTAATGAAGGTAAAGGGCGAGAAATGAAGGTAGAGGGCGAGTAATGAAGGTAGAGGGCGAGTAATGAAGGTAGAGGGCGAGTAATAAAGGTAGAGGGCGAGTAATGAAAGTAGAGGGCGAGTAATGAAGGTAGAAGGCGAGTAATGAAGGTAGAGGGCGAGTAATGAAGGTAGAGGGCGAGTAATGAAGGTAAAGGGCGAGTAATGAAGGTAAAGGGCGAGTAATAAAGGTAGAGGGCGAGTAATGAAAGTAGAGGGCGAGTAACGAAGGTAGAGGGCGAGTAATAAAGGTAGAGGGCGAGTAATGAATTTTGAGGGCGAGTAATGAATTTAGAGGGCGAGTAATGAAGGTAGAGGGCGAGAAATGAAGGTAGAGGGCGAGTAATGAAGGTAGAGGGCGAGTAATGAAGATAGAGGGCGAGAAATGAAGGTAGAGGGCAAGTAATGAAGGTAGAGGGCGAGAAATGAAGGTAGAGGGCGAGTAATGAAGGTAGAGGGCGAGTAAAAAAGGTAGAGGGCGAGTAATGAAAGTAAAGGGCGAGTAATGAAAGTAGAGGAGTCAAGTAATCCAGTTAAAAGGCGAGTAATGAATGTAGGGGAGGCGAGTAATCAAGGTAAAAGGCGAGTAATTAAGGTAGGGGAGTCGAGTAATGAAGGTAGGGGAGTCGAGTAATCAAGGTAAAGGGCGATTAATGAAGGTAGGGGAGTCGAGTAATCCAGGTAAAGGGCGAGTAATGAAGGTAGATTAGTCGAGTAATCAAGGTCAAGGGCAAGTAATGAAGGTAGAGGAGTCGAGTAATCAAGGTCAAAGGCCAGTAGTGAAGGTAGGGGAGTCGAGTAATCCAGGTAAAGGGCGAGTAATGAAGGTAGATTAGTCGAGTAATCAAGGTCAAGGGCAAGTAATGAAGGTAGAGGAGTCGAGTAATCAAGGTCAAAGGCCAGTAGTGAAGGTAGGGGAGTCGAGTAATCAAGGTAAAGGGCGAGTAATGAAGTTATGTGGCCAGTAAGGCAGGTAGCGGCGAATAATAAATGTAGGAGTCGAATAATGAAAGTAGGAGGCCAATAATAAAGGTAGGAGTCCAACAATGAAGGTAGGAGTACAATAATAAAGGTAGGAGGCCAATAATAAAGGTAGAAGGAGAGTAATGAAGGTAGGAGGCCAGTAATGAAGGTGAGAGGCCAATAATAAAGGCAGGAGGCCAATAATGAAGGTGGGAGGCCAGTAATAAAGGTAGGATGTCAATAATAAAGGTAGGAGGCCAATAATGAAGGTAGGATGCCAATAATAAAGGTGGGAGGCCAATGATAAAGGTAGTAGGCCAATAATAAAGGTAGGAGGCCAATAATAAAGGTGGGAGGCCAAAAATAAAGGTAGGAGGCTAATAATGAAGGTAGTAGGCCAATAATATAGGTAGGATGCCTATAATAAAGGTAGGATGTCACAAATAAAGGTAGGAGGCTAATAATGAAGGTGGGAGGCCAATAATATAGGTTGGATGCCAATAATAAAGGTAGGATGTCAATAATAAAGGTTGGAGGTCAAAAATGAAGGTAGGAGGCCAATAATAAAGGTGGGAGGCCAATAATGAAGGTAGTGTGCTAATAATAAAGGTTGGAAGCCAATAATTAAAGTAGCAGGCAAATAATGAAGGTAGGAGGCCAATAATAAAGGTTGGAGGCCAATAATGAAGGTAGGAGGCCAATAATAAAGGTAGGAGGCCAATAATGAAGGTGGTATGATAAAAAAAAAGGTAGGATGCCAAAAATAACGGTAGGAGGCCAATAATAAAGGTATGCTGCCAATAATAAGGTTGAAGGCCAATAATAAGGTAGGAGGCCAATAATGAAGGTAGGAGGCCAAAAATGAAGGTTGGATGCCAAAAATAAAGGTAAGAGGCCAATAATAGAGGTAGGCCAATAATGTAGGTAGGAAGCCAATAATAAAGGTAGGAGGCCAATAATGAAAGGAGGCCAATAATAAAGGTTGGAGGCCAATAATGAACTTGGACGGCCAATAATGAACTTGGAAGGCCAATAATGAACTTAGGAGACCAATAATAAAGGTAGAAAGCCAATGATAAAGGCTGGAGACCAGTAATAAAGGTAGGAGGCCAATAATGAAGGTAGGAGGCCAATAATAAAGGTTGGAGACCAATAATGAAGGTAGGAGGCCAATAATAAAGGTAGGAGGCCAATAATGAAGGTAGTATGATAAAAAAAAAGGTAGGATGCCAAAAATAAAGGTAGGAGGCAAATATAAAGGTAGGATGTCAATAATAAAGGTAGGATGCCAATAATAAAGATATGATGCCAATAATAAAGGTTGGAGGCCAATAATAAAGATAGGAGGCCAATAATTAAGATTAGAGGTAGCAAGGAAGGTAGGAGGGTAATAATAAAGGTAGGAGGCCAATGATAAAGGTAGGAGGCCAATAATAAAGGTAGGAGGCCAATAATTAAGATTAGAAAAAGTAACGAAGGTAGGAGGCCAAAAATAAATGTAGGAGGCCAATAAGGAAAGTAGGAGGTAAATAATAAAGGTAAGATTCTAATACTGAAGGTAGGAAGCCAATAAAGAAGGTGGGATTCCAAAAATAAAGGTGGGATTCCAATAATAAAGGTGGGATTCCAATAATAAAGGTGGGATTCCAATAATGAAGGTTAGAGGTCAGTAAGGAAGGTAGGAGGCCAATAATCAAAGTAGGAATCCAATTAAGAAGGTGGGATTCCAATAATGAAGGTAGGACGTTAATAAAGAAGGTGGGATTTCAATAAAAAAGGTGGGATTTGAATAATGAAGTGAAGTATGCTATAAACCACATTCAGAAATGTCAATCTCCAGTCACATGAAGAAATATAAACCTCCAGGGCCAGATAACTTCACCACTGAAGAATTGAAAGCTACTGGTGAACTGGGTCTGGACGTTTAGACAAGATTGGTCAGTGATGTTTATAACAGGTTGAACAAGTTATAACAGGGCTGTCCCGCCCGCCCGGAACTGCTACTATCTGTTTGTACCTGTCCCACTCGTCAATATTGTCAATTATAACAGGGCTGTCCCGCCCGCCCGGAACTGCTACTATCTGTTTGTACCTGTCCCACTCGTCAATATTGTCCATTATAACAGGGCTGTCCCGTCCGCCCAGAACTTCTACTATCTGTTTGTACCTGTCCCACTCGTCAATATTGTCCATTATAAAAGGGCTGTCCCGCCGGCCCAGAACTTCTACTATCTGTTTGTACCTGTCCCACTCGTCAATATTGTCCATTATAACAGGGCTGTCCCGTCCGCCCCGAACTTCTACTATCTGTTTGTACCTGTCCCACTCGTCAATATTGTCCATTATAAAAGGGCTGTCCCGCCGGCCCAGAACTTCTACTATCTGTTTGTACCTATCCCACTCGTCAATATTGTCCATTATAAAAGGGCTGTCCCGCCGGCCCAGAACTTCTACTATCTGTTTGTACCTATCCCACTCGTCAATATTGTCCATTATAAAAGGGCTGTCCCGCCGGCCCAGAACTTCTACTATCTGTTTGTACCTGTCCCACTCGTCAATATTGTCCATTATAACAGGGCTGTCCCGCCGGCCCAGAACTTCTACTATCTGTTTGTACCTGTCCCACTCGTCAATATTGTCCATTATAACAGGGCTGTCCCGCCGGCCCAGAACTTCTACTATCTGTTTGTACCTGTCCCACTCGTCAATATTGTCCATTATAAAAGGGCTGTCCCGCCGGCCCAGAACTTCTACTATCTGTTTGTACCTGTCCCACTCGTCAATATTGTCCATTATAACAGGGCTGTCCCGCCGGCCCAGAACTGCTACTATCTGTTTGTACCTGTCCCACTCGTCAATATTGTCCATTATAACAGGGCTGTCCCGCCGGCCCAGAACTTCTACTATCTGTTTGTACCTGTCCCACTCGTCAATATTGTCCATTATAACAGGGCTGTCCCGCCGGCCCAGAAACTTCTACTATCTGTTTGTACCTGTCCCACTCGTCAATATTGTCCATTATAACAGGGCTGTCCCGCCGGCCCAGAACTTCTACTATCTGTTTGTACCTGTCCCACTCGTCAATATTGTCCATTATAAAAGGGCTGTCCCGCCGGCCCAGAACTTCTACTATCTGTTTGTACCTGTCCCACTCGTCAATATTGTCCATTATAACAGGGCTGTCCCGCCGGCCCAGAACTGCTACTATCTGTTTGTACCTGTCTCACTCGTCAATATTGTCCATTATAACAGGGCTGTCCCGCCGGCCCAGAACTGCTACTATCTGTTTGTACCTGTCTCACTCGTCAATATTGTCCATTATAACAGGGCTGTCCCGTCCGCCCCGAACTTCTACTATCTGTTTGTACCTGTCCCACTCGTCAATATTGTCCATTATAAAAGGGCTGTCCCGCCGGCCCAGAACTTCTACTATCTGTTTGTACCTATCCCACTCGTTAATATTGTCCATTATAAAAGGGCTGTCCCGCCGGCCCAGAACTTCTACTATCTGTTTGTACCTATCCCACTCGTCAATATTGTCCATTATAAAAGGGCTGTCCCGCCGGCCCAGAACTTCTACTATCTGTTTGTACCTGTCCCACTCGTCAATATTGTCCATTATAACAGGGCTGTCCCGCCGGCCCAGAACTTCTACTATCTGTTTGTACCTGTCCCACTCGTCAATATTGTCCAATATAACAGGGCTGTCCCGCCGGCCCAGAACTTCTACTATCTGTTTGTACCTGTCCCACTCGTCAATATTGTCCATTATAAAAGGGCTGTCCCGCCGGCCCAGAACTTCTACTATCTGTTTGTACCTGTCCCACTCGTCAATATTGTCCATTATAACAGGGCTGTCCCGCCGGCCCAGAACTGCTACTATCTGTTTGTACCTGTCCCACTCGTCAATATTGTCCATTATAACAGGGCTGTCCCCGCCGGCCCAGAACTTCTACTATCTGTTTGTACCTGTCCCACTCGTCAATATTGTCCATTATAACAGGGCTGTCCCGCTGGCCCAGAACTTCTACTATCTGTTTGTACCTGTCCCACTCGTCAATATTGTCCAATATAACAGGGCTGTCCCGCCGGCCCAGAACTTCTACTATCTGTTTGTACCTGTCCCACTCGTCAATATTGTCCATTATAACAGGGCTGTCCCGCCGGCCCAGAACTTCTACTATCTGTTTGTACCTGTCCCACTCGTCAATATTGTCCATTATAACAGGGCTGTCCCGCTGGCCCAGAACTTCTACTATCTGTTTGTACCTGTCCCACTCGTCAATATTGTCCAATATAACAGGGCTGTCCCGCCGGCCCAGAACTTCTACTATCTGTTTGTACCTGTCTCACTCGTCAATATTGTCCATTATAACAGGTTGAAACGAAGACAAATATTGTAGGACATTGTGTCAGTGTGTGCTTGTGCGCGCGCCTACTTGTGTACAATAGTTAGAACATACTTTAGAGATAGACGGGATGAAAGAGAAAAATTTTAAGAGGAAACGGAGAGAGAGAGAGAGAGAGAGAGAGAGAGAGAGAGAGAGAGAGAGAGAGTGAGAGAGAGAGAGAGAGAGAGAAAGAGAGGGATAGATTGGATCAGTAGCGAAAGTCTGTGTGGGTGTGTGAATGCAAATATTGTCAAAGAGAGAAAAAATGTAAGATGTTGATTGTTGTAATGATTCAACTCATTGTCCCCAGTGTCTGTGGCGGATCTGATGTCTCAAACCCCGAGACTCCGACACAGGCACCAGGTGTCCTGCCAAACTCAGGCCCCAAGTACAGCAGTTTCTGACACCACCCCATGCCTGTGGAGCACTGATGGCAACACAAAACGTTGTCAGCGCGACAGGAAACGAGCGAAGGCAACAAGCAACGTTGTCACCTGGCCAAGGAACGAGCGAAGGCAACAAGCAACGTTATCAGCGCGACAGGCGTATCCCAGATATAGTCCGCTGAACACGAAGAATGAACTTGACCAGGTCTTGCTGAAGGACACTGAGATGTGGATTGTTGGATATTGGCCATCGTTCAGCCAGGTGTAGGTACAGCAAAGCAGCTAAAGTGGACAAAACCACATGCCATCTCAGAGTTGCCTTTGCATTGAATGACCGGGGTGGTGTCACCAGATGGCCCGGCCATTTTCACCAATTTGAGCAGACTTTATAGTTGACACTTGACCAGAAGAAAGAGTGCTGTGACATGTCATTGTGTGTTCAACTGTGACATGCCATTGTGTGTTCAACTGTGACATGTCAGTGTGTGTTCAACTGTGTCAGTCATGTTGTCAAGTTTCAGTAAGAGACAACTCATAACTATGTAACACACACGCATTGACACGCCAACAATTAGGTGTCAGGTCACTCCCAAAGTGTGAATTGTGTCTAGACTTGACGTCGCGCACGTGTTTGGCGACAATACACGTGACACATAGAACCACAGGGATGCACCCCGTTTTACACATAGAAAAACAGACAGACCAGTGTTGCTCATAGAATCACAGAGAGACACAACAGTGTTACACATAGAAACACAGAGAGACTAGCCTGTGTTACACATAGAATTACGGGGAGACAGACCCGTGTTACACATAGAATTACGGGAAGACAGGTCATTGTTACAGATATAATTACAGACAGACAGACCAGTGTTACACATAGAATTACAGGGAGACAGACTAGTGTCACACATAGTAACACGAGAGACTAACCTGTGTTACACATGAAAAAAAAAAAGACAGACAGACCACATAGAATTAAAGGTAGACAGACTAGTGTTGCACATAGAAACACAGAGAGACTAACCTGTGTTAAACATATAACCACAACATACCAGTGATAACACATGATGGCTAATACAAACACGTTGTGTAGAAATTTAGTGTTTGTTATTTTTGACTATTTGTTACAGCCAGTTTCATTGTCACAGACCTCTCAGACATTCATGGTCCTTGGCTCGCTGTGTGGGCCTCTGACAGACAATCTAACCTAGTAAACACTATAACCGGACACCCACAGAACACACATGACAACCTTTAATGTAAATCACAGATTATCAATAGGACAGTTGACTTCCCGCTGTGGGGGCAGCTCTTACCCGGAACCCTGGACGTGTTAGCTTTACATTCACCAAAAACGCCAGTGCGTTCTCTCGGGCAAATCCCAGGTCCGCAAACCACCCCGGTGCAGGATTTACTCTTTTCCAATGCCATTGGACTTCATTACGATTGCAGAGCTTCTGTCGAGTGCGAGGCCGAGGCTAGAAAACATCACACAAACCATATCAACACCGGATTCTACTGATCAGATTACAACAACACTACTTACGCGTATAGGAACAACTCAACACCTGTCGCTGTTAGACGTTTCACAACACAGAAGCTATACTATCATAACGTAACACTTAACACAATCTATGCGGCCACTAAAGTATGATCCTAACACCCTAACGCTCGACTTCTGCCCAGCTAAACACCTCCCTGACTTCTGTCTAAATCCTGAACGCTAAATGCCTGGTTGACTCTCACCTTGTGACTTGTGACCGTGTAATCTCAGTCACGCACATCTAATTCTTCACTGGCAGAAAGGTGCGTCTCGAAGCTTCAACACTCGCAGAAAGGTGCATCTCGAAGCTTCAACATTCGCAGAAAGGTGCATCTCGAAGCTTCAACACTCGCAGAAAGGTGCATCTGGAAGCTTCAACACTCGCAGAAAGGTGCATCTGGAAGCTTCAACACTCGCAGAAAGGTGCATCTCGAAGCTTCAACACTCGCAGAAAGGTGCATCTCGAAGCTTCAACACTCGCAGAAAGGTGCATCTCGAAGCTTCAACATTCGCAGACAAATCTAACGATTCAATAAAAATTAGACACACATATTTGGACGATTAAATAAAAATCAGACAGACACATTTACGTGGTTTAATAAAATGCAGACAGACATATCTACGTACTTCAGAAAAATATAGACTATCTAAGTGCTTTAATAATGAGCAGACACAACAAAATATTTTCTTTGAAACAGTCAGACAGACACATCTACATACTGTAACAACAATCAGATACTCGCATCTAGACAAATCAATTACAGAACAATAAGAAAAAAGACACACCTACGGGATTTAATGATAATAAGACAGAAACATCAATGTACTTTAATAACAAGCAGACACATCTAGACTATTCAGTGATAATCGGAGAGAGAGAGAGAGAGAGAGAGAGAGAGAGAGAGAGAGAGAGAGAGAGAGAGAGAGAGAGAGAGAGAGAGAGAGAGAGAGAGAGAGAGACTTTAAAAAAAATTAGACATACACCTAGAAAATGTAATAATAATCAGACAGTCACATCTTGACCGTTCAATCAAATTCAGACAAAAAATCTGGACCATTCAATAGTTCACATCTGGGTGTTTCAATAAAAATCAGACAGACACTTCTACGTTCATTAAAATAATCAGCCTGATAAATCCAAACGACGAAATTAAAATGTAATTAAAATATCTGAGTGATTTAATGATAATTAGACCATCTCCGTCCTTCAATAGTAATCAGACAGACATACCCAAACCATTCAATGATAATCAGATGCACACATTTAGACCATTCAATGATAATCAGATGCACGCATTTAGACCATTCAATGATAATCAGATGCACGCATTTAGACCATTCAATGATAATCAGATGCACGCATTTAGACCATTCAATGATAATCAGATGTACACATTTAGACCATTCAATGATAATCAGACAGACATCTGCGTACCTTATAACCAAAAGACAAACACATCTAGACCATTCAATAATAATCAGTGAGACACATCTTGAAATTTCAATAATAATCAGACATACACGTCTACTTTATTCAAATAAATTAAAACAGAAACATCTAAGCATTCAATGCCATTCAGACAGTCACATCTACATGATCATTGCTATCAGACAGACGCATCAATAATTATCAGCCGACCATTCAATGATAATTAGACAGAGAGACATCTAGACTATTCGGTAACTATCAGACAGACACATCTACGCGCTTCAATAGGGTAAACACATCTATACCATTCAATAATAATCAGACAGAGATATCTAGAAAATATAATATTAATCAGACACATCTAGTGCTTAAAAAAAATCAGACTCATCTAGTCATTATATACTTATTATTAGACACTTCTACGTGTTTTACAGTAATCAGACTGATATAAATGATTCATTAATAATGAGACAGATACATCTATGCGCTTCAATAATAATCAGACAGAAATATCTACGGGCTTTAAAAAAAGACAGACACTCCTACGTGCTTAAATAACAATGAGACAGACACATGAGGGCCATTCAATAGCAACCAGACACACATATTTAGACCACTCAATAATTATCAGACAGACGCATCTACGTGTTTTATTAACAATAAGACATATCTTGACCATTCAGTAATCATCAAAGAGATACATCCAGACTATTCAAAAATAATCTGACACATCTATAAAATTGTGTAATAATCAGACAGACACATTTATATGCTTCATTAATAATAAGTAAGAAGCGTCTAAACCATTCAATAATAATCAGTCAGACACATCTGCCTGCTTTCATAAAAATTACACAGACTCATCCAGATACCTTAAAAAAATCAGAATGAAATATTCAAACGATTCAATAATAATTAAAAATGTATATCTACGTGCTTTAAAAATAATTAGACACATCTACCTCTAATGACAGACAGACGCATCCAGAAGTCAATGATAAACAGACAGGCAAATCTAGATACTTCAACGATAATCAGACAGACAAATCTAGGTACTTCAATGATAATCAGACAACTAGGTACTTCAATGATCAACAGACAGAAAAATCTAGGTACTTCAATGATCAACAGACAGACAAATCTAGGTACTTCAATGATAATCAGACAGACAAATCTAGGTACTTCAATGATAATCAGACAACTAGGTACTTCAATGATCAACAGACAGAAAAATCTAGGTACTTCAATGATAATCAAACAGATAAATCTAGGTACTTCAATGATAATCAGACAGACAAATCTAGGTACTTCAATGATAATCAGACAACTAGGTACTTCAATGATAATCAGACAGACAAATCTAGGTACTTCAATGATCATCAGACAGACAAATCTAGGTACTTCAATGATAATCAGACAGACAAATCTAGGTACTTCAATGATCATCAGACAGACAAATCTAGGTACTTCAATGATCATCAGACAACTAGGTACTTCAATGATCATCAGACAGATAAATCTAGGTGCTTCAATGATAATCAAACAGACAAATCTAGGTACTTCAATGATCTCAGACAAATCTAGGTACTTCAATGATCATCAGACAAACGAACGAACGAACAAACTTTATTTTTAAAGGGTTAAGAATTGGGCACGCAGGCCCGTCTAACATTCTGCCCTTCGAGGTCTCCCTCCATTCTTACATCATTTCATTCACACATCAAGTAATATTAAAAGTTAGCAATAGCATCAAAAAAAAATAATCAATACAAGCACTGGAATATGCACTTTTCTAACTACAGTAAAACGTATTAGTTGTAACAAATCTAAGGGAAATGAGCGCTATTTTTCACATATGTTTTATCTTCTATGGGGGCATATAATCGGTGCTCAGATAATATTCGAACAGTTTCCGATTGTATGTATATGGACTAGTAGTACTTTTGATTTGCTGTGGTAGATAGTTCCACAATTGAGCTGCGGAATATGACAAACTTGTTTTATAGAGGTCTATCCTAGGTTTAGGGATGTGTAATATGTTTAGACGCTTACTATGCCGTTCATTATATTTGAACAACGGCCATAAGTAACATGGAGCCTTTTGAGATAATCTTTTGTAAGTATATTTTGCCTTATTGAAAAGTAGACGTTCACGAAGAGGTAGTAGTCAAAGACCTTTATATGTTTCGGAGCTCAGTGTTCCATGATTGTTACTAATTAAGCGAATGGCGGGCTTTTGCAGTGATGTGAGTCGCTTGATAACAGAGCTGGAACATCCATCCCATATTGTAGAGCAATAGTCTACATGTGTCTGGATGTGAGAAATATAGAATATCTTTCTTGTGTGTTCATCAAGAAAGTTTTTAATTTTTGCAAGCTGGTAAACCTTTTTAGCTGTTTGCTTCACAAGTGCTTGTACGTGTGAGTTGAAGGTTAGATTTGCATCAATTACCAACCCCAGTGTCTTGTGCTCAGGTACATTTTCTACTTGAGTGCACCCAATGTAGAGCTGAAGCGTTCTCTGAGAATTTAAACTGTATAGTTTTTGCCTGGTCGTTATAAGCATAGATTTGGTTTTATTAATGTTTATTTGCATACGGTTTGCACTGCTCCATTGGACTACATTATTTAATTCTTGTTGTAATGAAGACTCTAGTAAATTACATGTTTGAGCATTTGCATAGATGGTGCAGTCGTCTGCGAATAAATCGCAGGACGACGACAGACATAAAGGAAGGTCATTTATGTAGATATTGAATAACAGAGGACCGAGAATCGAGCCTTGAGGAACCCCAGTATTTAAGTCAGTGGCTTGCGATAGTGATTTATTGTAACAGATTATTTGTTTCATATTTAACAAAAAGGATTTTATTAACTGTAATAGTCTAGGGTTAAATTTCATTGTTTCTAATTTTCTTATAAGAATGTTATGGTCTATCATATCAAAAGCTTTCTTAAAGTCCATAAACACCCCGCCACATATTTTCTCATCATTAACATTCTGGTGCCATTTTTCAATCATGTTAGTTAAAGCAGTATGGCAAGAATAGTTTGGTCGAAAACCTGATTGGTTATCCACTATAAGTTTGTTGTGATCTAAGTGCTGAAAAGTTACATTATGAATATGTTTCTCTAGTGGTTTCGATAGTGATGATAACAGGGAGATTGGTCTATAGTTACCTGGAATACTACTGTCTAAGGAACCAGATTTTAGAAGTGGATACACTTTGGCAATCTTAAATGCAGATGGGAAGTAGCCTTTGACAAGACATTGGTTGTAAATAAAGGTCATCGACTCACAAATAACTGGGGCAGCACTACAAAGTATATTATTGCTGATTCCGTCTAAACCGGACGTATTACTGTTTCTGAGACTGTTGAAATGTATAAAAACTTCCGCAACTGTCATGAGAGGAATGTCAGAAGGAATGTCTTCAGGGCATTTATTTTCACAAAATGCTGATAGCAGTGATAAATCACATGGACAGTTTGGCATTGTGGCTTTTAAATTTTGTATATTGGCTTCAAAGAAATTACTGAAATCATCAGATGTTATATTAGATGTCAGCAAACGCGTTTAAGTACCTTTGTTTGTCAATGTATTAATTGCCTTCCATATGTCTTTGCTGTTTATTTTATCTACTATTAGCTGTTTAAAAAAAGTTATGTTTTTCCTTACGAATGGTATACTGGACTTTGTTTCGCAGATTCCGGTATGTGATTATATCCTTATTTTTATGCGCCCTATCTCGCTCTCTCATGATTGCAACTACCTCCTGTGTGATCCAAGGTGATTTAGTTTGATGTTTCACACGGACCTCCTTAACTGGCACATGCTTATCAAATACACTAGAGAAGGTCTTCAGCCAATATTCAAGAGCGTCATCTGAATCAGGGAGCTGATAAACGTGGTCAAGAGGTGAATTAAACAAGTCTAGTAGGAATGCATCTTGATTAAAATGTTTATAGCTTCTAAATTTAATACTTACATGCTTTTGTTTAACAGTTTTTACGCCTTTTTTATTCCATACACAAATTACGGGGTAATGGTCACTCATTGCTGTAGTGGGTACCTTGCATTCTATAATGTTGTCCGGACATGTTGCATAAATATGGTCTATATGGGTTGACGACGATTTTGTTATTCTAGTAGCTTGTTTGACTAGTTGTTTGAGATTAAATGAGGTAATTATGTCTTCCCACGTCTTGTTGGATTTTAGGGCATTTATATTGAAGTCCCCAAGAAGTATAATTTCCCCAACATTATTGAAAACCGTATCCATCATATTGGTAAAGTTGTCATACCATGTATTATCAGCGCTAGGATTGCGGTAGAGATAACCAACTACTATGGGTCTGTGGTTTTGTAGCTTAACTTCTAAAAATATGCATTCTACATCGCTAGTCTCTAAGTCTAGTCTACGTTGGACATTAAGGGAATTACTGACGTAGACCGCTATACCCGTTTCTTGTTTCTTATGTGGGTCTCTTCTAATAACACTAAAACCATTGACATGTATATCATCATCTGTAATGTTGTCATTTAATCTACTCTCACTAAGACCGAACATCTGAAAATTTTGACTAAGAATAAGGGACAGTTCGGGCAGTTTTCCCAGAAGATGGCAAATATTCAGATGACCTATTCTAAGCCCAGTTTTACTAAGCCAGTGCTCATGTGTGTCAGACATTATAAACTGCAATGTGGCAATAGAAAATAAGCTATGCCAGCACCAGCAAATACCAAGTTACACAAAAAATATTATTCAGGCAAATACAAGAGTAAAAACAAATTTACAACAATAATATAGTATTGAACGAGAAAAAAAAATAAAATAAGGTAAAACAGTTAAAATGGAGATAGTGCAGAAAAAAATGAATTACAATGAATTACAATGTTTTAACTCATATACACCACCACCTAACTTACAGTTTAGAAGATTTAAGCAGTATTATAACTAGCTCAAATAATATACAAAATAAGTGTAGTTTGATAGACAAATGACTGTTTATAAGTATGGCTTTGTAACCCACTGCTGATCGAGTGGGCAACACAGTAATAATAAAATAAGCGCTTAAGAAAACTTGTCCGACTGATATAGGGTGAGCGTTTTTTTTTTGTTTTTTTTTTTGTTTTTTGTTTTTTGGTGTTGTATCCGGCTGGTCTGCACTGTGCTGACATCATAAATGCTTGTCGCAGAATATCAGGATTGAAGCGCATGAGATGGTACAAATCTCGGTTCCAATTCAAAGGATATTGTCGGTCGGGTACGCTGTTGTTTCTAGCCGCAGTCCCGAGCCTATCAGTCCTAATGACGGACTTTTCCCTACTTGGAAGTGGAGGAAAGGAATAATCATAGTTGCTACTCTCCTGTACGAAGGTGGGTGTGTGAGGGTGTGGTTGATTTCCACGTGATGGCGTGGGTACTCCAGGGGTGCTGGAGGATCGAGCGTCCTGTAATGGGGCGCTGGTATTCATGGTGCTTCGCTTGTATCGCTTGGCCTGATGACTGGGTGAAGCAGAAACAGGTGTTATAGGCACTTCTGTGTTGGGTACCAGCTGCGTCCTGACTGGATATTTTAAATTCTTGGCCAGGATGCTCGTTCCGAATGTAGAAGTGTGAATCTGGTCCTTATATAGGAGATTCTTTGGTGCGCCAGACTGTGCCGTAAAAAATGGTGTGTGGTTTATAAAAGTTAAATTATTTTGTTTACAGAAGATCTCTAGCACCTTGTTGTTTCTGTCAGCCAGTCGACGCTGATGGCCAAACATCGGGGTCAAAATAGAAGAGAAAACTTTAGTAGATGAAGGATATGTACGACACAATGAATCCAGCAGCACCCGCAGCTGGAAGTCGGTGATGTATATATTGTTCATTGTGTCATTTATCCCTATGTGAACTGTCACTTTCTTTTAGTTGATGTTTGTGTCCAGTCTCTTTATTTTGTCTGCAAGCCTGTCCACCCCTGCACCGGGCAATGGGATAACAGAAACTAAGTCCTTGTCAGATGTAGACATTAGATCACTATACAGACCTTTTAGCAGTGAGTCGCCAATAATAAGGTGGGTGGAGTCTGGCCGTATTACTTGTGTAAACTGGTAGCCAGAGCGCCTTGCCCGCTGCATCTGCCATTGTTGTCGTTCAGTTTGAGTAT
>CAJHNH020002945.1:0-77500 GCA_905116865.2 Candidula unifasciata
ATTCCTACCCCCAACTGCGCTTTGAATCCTCAAATGTGGCCCCCTCGTTTTGGGGAAAAAAAAAGCCCTTTAGAAATTTATGAAAGAGCTTGAAAAATCGAAACCACCAAATAGACATCTTGGAAAACTGGGAATCCAAAAAAGAAAAAACCCAAAAATCTTTTTACACTGTGTTTAAAAAAATTGGACAGATACCACCTCCCAAAACGCAAGGAAATTCGATTGAAAAAACCTAACCCCTCCGTTTTAAAGCTCCGAACCAAACTAAATTGGTAGGCGAGGAAACCAAACAGTCTCGACCCAATCGCCCTGTATAAACTCATTCACTAGAGACCATTGATTCGTACCCCCCAAGAAATGGATACATGTCTATACATGATGGATCATCAAATTTAAAGCTACCGATTAAAGCAGGTTTACGGCAATCTACATAGGTTGATCCCGATGGATCGGTTGCAGAGATTTTTGATGCATGCGGGGGAATTCTGTTCAGAACTATTGAACGCTGAAATAATTGCACTGGAAACAGTAAAAAGCATTATACCACCTAAAGACTGTAAATGGATGTTTAACACTCCTCAAAGGTCCAAAAATATGGTCATCTTCACAGATTCATTTCTGCCCTTCAAGCTCTGGAGGGCAATGAATTCTGCAGAACTGACATAGCCAAGATAATCCATGGATGCTGATCAGCTTCTTACGCTCATACACTCATCATAGTGATGCAGGTGGATTCCAGGTCACTCCGGCGCACCAGGTCATGACAGAGCTGACAGATGGCTACTAAAGGAGCCACACAAAAGAACAACACACCTCCAGGTCGACAACCCTCCAGAACAGCAAAAACACTGATAAGAGCTATAAACAAGAGACTTGGTTGAACAGATGGGCCATGGGAGAACACTGGAAGAGAGGTTTATAGACATTGTCTGGCCCTGTCTCCTAATGACAGCATTAACCATCTAACAAGAAGGGACCATGCCACCATCGTTCAGACTTAGAACGCAACATACTCCACTCAATGGACACCTAAGCAAGAATACAGCCAACAACACTCCCCAGAGTGGCCAGCTATGTAACTACCCCTACGAAACTGTTGAAACACCAATCTCTTTGAGTGCCCAAAACTCAGTGAGACAAGAAGAACGCTACTCCCTCCGAGACCAGACAAGTGGAACACCTTGTACGGAGGAAAAGAACAGCTTGTGAAAACATGCAAATTCCACTACAGGGCATTGGGCCAAAGGGCGAAAGCTCATGCGCCGCTGGATCGATAACAACAACAACAACAATAATAAACTTGGCTCCTGTAATATACATTTATAATTAGAAAGCTGGCTCCTGTAATATAAACTTATTTTAATAAAATTGGCTCCTGTAATATACACCTATATTTATAAACTTGGTTATTGTAATATACACTTATATTTATAAACCTGGCTCCTGTAATATACACCTATATTTACAAACCTGGCTTCTGTAATATACACTTATTTTAATAAACTTGGGTACTGTAATATACACTTATAATTAGAAAGTTAACTCCTGTAATAGAAACTTATTTTAATAAACTTGGCTCATGTAATATACACTTATATTTATAAACTTGGCTACTGTAATATACACTTATAATTATAAACTTGGTTTCTGTAATATAAACTTATTTTAATAAACTTGGCCTCTGTAATATACACTTATAATTAGAAAGTTGGCACTATAGCATACAAGAACGTTTGTAACAGTAATGATTGGCAGGACAGGAGACAGGAAGCTGTGGAGAGATTATCGACGTCACACCTTGTGAGCTACAAAAAGAACCCTTCATAAGTAATTTTTTTTTTTCAAATAGGTTATAATAACATGTGCCAATTTTTTTTTCAAATGATACCTGCAGATGCCCCGGGAATGGATACGCCGAAAACATGTATAGGAAAAGGTTTTGCGAAATAAAACAGGAGCAAAAAATCTTACCTAAAAGTTTAAACATACAAGGTCATTTAGAATAACAAGATTTGTCTTTATGTATACTCTTTCTCGTATAGCGTCGTTGGTTTTTATGCCTATCTACAACCTTTTGATTCCGGTACTTTTATTCATTTCTGACATAGATGTCAGAAGCCACGTAAGCCATGATGTCAAACTATCCGTTATATATATATATATATATATATATAAAGAAAAGATCCCGTTTTATGCCTTTAGGCGCATTGGACATATGGAGTGAACATTTTAAAACATTTTTGTTTCACTAACGTTTATTTATTTATGGTTTACACAGCTCCAATTGACAACATAGTTTAATTCTTATGGAGGCCGGTGTAGATACCCCCCCCCCCTCCTTTTCTAGGAACAGTCCCCCCCCCCCCCCCCGACCCCCCTAAACAAAACAAAAAACAAACTCCGTAGAAGTTGTGTTGTTGATCTGACCGTCTCTTCTCTTAGCTGAGAATAACTAGGCCAAGACTACAGATGTAGATGGCAACTAGATGTGACAGGGAAGCTAGTTTTTATTTGAAGTCCAGCATGTCTGATGAGACTTCACATTTGTATCACTCTTACATCTCAGTGTTTTCATCTGTTGGTGTTTAACTGATCTTGTTTTTCAGGGGGAAAAAAACTTAAAATAGTAAGATAAAGATAAAAATATAAAAGTAGTTAGTGACCTTTACATATTTGTGGGCATGAATTTTTGTTTGTTTTTTGTTATGTTATGTTCAAAAAGGATGGAAAAAGATCTACTGCTCTACAGTTTGGTTAATTCCCAAGCTGGGTGACTGCCAAACAGCAAGGTTTAAAACTCCGTCCTGTAAACTTCAAACAAATAGATCCCACCTATGTTTAGTGAAAATGCTCTGTTGTCTTCCATGTTATAATAACACCATCTGTCTGGATTTTTAAAATATCCAACCTATATTATTTTTTTTTTTAAATTGGGTATAATAAAATCACAGTAAGTTTACAACATGGAAATAGCTTAATAGAGACAAGTATGTGGCCAGTTTGCAAAATCAGTGTTCTTAACAATGTTTAATAATGAAGATTGTCAGGGACCTAAACTACTCTATTTATTTTATATGGCTCGCTAGGAAGGCCAGCTGACAGACTCTACTACCCAAACACACTTAAGGCGACACTCCGGCTGAGTACAACCATAATCTTTAATGTACAATGAACATAAGACGTATAACACTTCAACTGGGCTAAGCAGCTCCCATCCGAAGCTGCCTTGGCGATGACAGCTTTACACTCACTAATCACCCCAGGTCAGCTCCCATGGATCCTGGGGAGCACGACTCTTAGCTAACAGTGTCTCAGTGCCAATCAATCCGCCGTCGATTGCCAAACGGGACTTCAGCGATACACGAGAAGTGTATGGCCTAAGCGCGCCCGGGCAGTGTAATCTCCATTACCAGGCGCGTCACCTATGATTAACTGCTTAAACAAATACTACCTGTAATATCTACAACACAAAGAACATAACTATCTCTACCATCTAGCCGACAACAATAAATACAAATACGGCCTATCACAGACACTAAATACGAATATCCTATTTGTACCTAACCGTCACTAACCTAACCGTTACCTCGTCGTTAAATTGTTGTCCTGTCTCTCTCTCTGTCGACAAGCACACCACCGTCGTCCACAACTGTCCGCTCACAAGTCCCCTAAATCTGCTTTGACCAAGCCTTTTGTATTTTCCCCGAGTTCATAGCAAAATCCGCAGCACTCCGTGTCGGCTGAGTGAACTCGACCTGGCCTCTAAACTGGGCACGGCTTATTGCGTGAATGAGCTGTACGTTCACACACTGAGTTTGCGCTGGAGGTCAACTGGTACAAGCGTGATGATTCACGATTCTTACTTCATGATTCCGAACTGGCCTCTGACAAAGATGCAAACGATACGTTGCACAGTTTTTTTGCGAGGCAGATTTTGCTGTATCTCGTCAAGTGCGTTACTACAGAGTTACACCAACGGAAGCGCATTTCTGGTGGCGACTGTTGACTTTGGCATTTCTAGCAACTGTTGAAGGCATTTACTGCCTCTGCATATTTCTGAATTGTGCCGGTACTTATTGTCTGTTCACCGGGGACATGTTATCGATACTGACAGGATTAGAGCACCTAACCACCAATTCCACCCCCCCCCCCTTCCCACCACCGCCAGTCGTGTGATGTCAAAGGATGGTGACGTGATAGTATAGTCCCGGCTAAAGGTCATGCTAGAATCCAGCAAGAGGGCAAAGACGAGGACTGACTGAATGGTACCCCACCCTCATCCCCCTCACCCTTCCCTACCTCTTCTGGATGCACTATGAGTTCAATCCCCCACTCCATCCCCAACAGAGAGCAAATGAGTTCGGTACCCAACATGCCACAGCAATTCTCATCGCCGAACCTTTTGATCTCAAAACGTGAGCTTGGTGTTTCTTGTACATAGTATTTACGTACACTGAGCCTAGCTACCAACACAAACCGACACAATCGGACCACACTACAACAAGAGACGGATAGAATCATTGTGAGGCTCCACCTAACAATTCACACACACCTCCACGACATGATTAACCCGTTCTTATTGCAGGAAGGCAACTATAAAACCACTATGGTCACACGCGGAATATTTTCACATTTCAAATCTATCCAAACCCAAAAACTGTTTTAGTACTTTTAAGCAAAGTAAAATACTTAAAACTTTAGAGCTATAAACGGTGTTCCAAAGGACGTTATTTTGAGAAGCTCGCTCTCTTACGAAATACGCCTGGTCAAATCAGAAGGAGCTGAAACCAAGGAGCAAATATCAGAAATAAAAAAGCAAGAAGAACACAGTTAACAACAGGGTAGGGAATGAGCGGTCTGACTCAGAGGAAGGAAGCATTAGGTCCAGAAACGGCGCAAATAACAGAACATTAGTCACGAAAGTGACGCAAATAAACCAGACCATAAACATAGACGCAGACTGTTCGCAGCCTCGGCTAGCTAGCAGCAGTGTGAAAGTGATCACAGTTTTAATATTGTTTTTCCTAAAAGGAATTGGAATAAATTAGTTTTACACACGTTTGTCTAATATATTTATTTTTGTTGACTACAATGCAGTCATTTTGGAGTCAGTTCCTTTTTCTGTCGAATTTTGTTTTTCGTCGTTTTGCTGATGAAAGCTAATTATGAGCGGATCATAACTGTCACAAGTCTGGTCATTTTTGACATTTCTCATTGTGTTTTTTGTGTGTATATATTGAGCAGGTATGGTGAGAGAATGCATCTCTGCCTCACTTCCTTTTGCACATCGAACCAGTCCGATGTTTCACCAGCTGCTCTGATGTCTACTTGTTGTTCGTAAAATAAATGTTCAATTAAATGTACCAAATGCGATGGAAACCATATACTTCTAATAATACTTCACAGTTATTGATGTTGGACACAATCAAATGAACTATTTTTTAGTTAGTTGCGTATCCTTTAAAGGACGTTGCAGAACCAACCCTAACAGCCCCTGGCTGTTGTGTGGTTTCTCTTGGCAAATTTACGTCCAGTAGTTTGCCATTGCTTTCTGGGCGGTCGGCTTTCTTGATACCACTGTCGAAACCAACGCAAGGCGCATTGCCCGCAACTGGGATCGAACCCGGCATCCCGGCATTTCGAAGCGAAGTGTTCGCATCGACTTAGCCACAGAGCCGACAAATGAACTATTATAATCAATGAAACAAGCATGAAGATCAACACTGTATTTTTCAAAAACATTCTTATATTAAAGATGTGATCCCTAAATTCTCTGAAATCAGTTTGTGCAGCGTGTGGCTCATATTGAAGCTTCCTTTCAATCCTCTTCATGAAAATTCCTAAGAGGAATAACTTATTATTGCGATGGTACTGAAGTTGCAGCATAGTTTCAGATTTCCTTTCTTTGGAAGAGGGATATAGATTCTTCTTTTCCACGCTTTAAGTCAAATGGCGCTGTTCTAGATCTTTGGGCACAGTGTGATGTACACTTGGACACTGGCCTCTTCTCCTGTCCTAATTAGTTTTGCTGGTATTTCATCACAACCTGGTGACTTCCCTTTCTTCAGACCATCCAGTAAAGGCTCTAGTTCTTTATCGTCACTTTCTTAAGTTGTTTCTAAATTACTTGTTAGATACTCAATAATTTCTCTAAAGAATTCTTTACATCTTTCTAACATGTCTTTGGTTTCTCTTAATGTGTTTCCGTTTTTATAATTTACTAACTGTACCCAGCCACGCGTTGCTGTGGCCCAGAATGGTGAACTGGAAAAAAAAGAAGCTCACGTGTCTAATATGGTTAATATCAGTCATTGCACAGACACAGAGATAGTCTGATATGCCGACTCTAGAACACGCAACATATAAGTGAATGTTTATATTAGTGGTCGACTAAAGTGCATTGTTAGAGTGAAAAAAAAAAAAACAACGATTTTTTTTATCTGTTGTGCTCAAACAGCTGAAAGTAAAGCTGACTACTATATCTCTAGCAAAAAAAGAAATAAGAAAAAAAAAAGAAAAGAATATAGCCGAGGAAGCGGTATTAAAATATAAGTATTTAAGAAATGAGAAGTTTTAAATAAAGTTTGAAGCTCTCTTAGCTAACAGTGTCAGTAATAACCCCCCCCCCCCCTTTTTTTTTTCCACCGCCTATCATATCATCCTCTCCGAAGGAGGAAAAGTTATCGCCTGACGAAATATTGTGATTAAATTGAGTTTTGCATCTGCGTCCACCTAGACTAAAAGGGGTAGTATGTATCTGTACTGAGAAGTGAAAGTGGCCAGTGTAACAGCTACCACATCATCCATCGAGTACCAGTACTACTGCTACCACTGCCACCACCACATTCACAACAACAAAAAATAACAATAAAAAAGTCACTACTGTCTGTGCATGTCGGTATAGCCAGAGGAGTTAGCGCTGCATGCTGTCGCCACGGACTGTATAGTCTAAATGTGCCCCCAACAAAGAAAAAGAACAAATCTTCATCATATAACCAGTGATGGAACCCATAGTAATAGTCCGTGATAAAAAAAAAATACATTATGCTCACAAAAAGAGAAAATAAAAACCCGCACTCGTCATCTCCCCTTCTCCGAAGGGACGATTGTTAAATGACCTTGGCATCCATGTCCACCCAAACTAAACTGAACTGTAAGCCATTTCAGTTAACAGTATTAGTTATCACCGAATAGTTTTTATCGAGTAAAGCATCGCGTGGAGGCTAATTGGGACTTTATTTAAATTGGATGTCTTTGGGGGGAAAGGCGCAGATATCGCAGCCTAGCTGTAAACCCCAACGCAAAGTGCCAACGGCCGTTTTGAGGGGAATAAAATAGCACCCAGTGGGTAATCGAACACTGGTCAACGGCGTGAAGGGCGGAATAATTACAATTATACTACTGAAGACTGAAGAGTTCGGGTCCGATAATGCAGCCTAGCTGTAAACCACAACACAACGTGCTAACCGCCCTCTCAAAGGCGAACGAAGATTACCCGTGACATGACCAACATCACGTTGCCGTTATCGCAGACTAGCTGTAAGCCCCCAAGCCGAGCAAAAAAAATGTGTATATATCGCTGCCTAGCTGTAAACCACCACACGACGTGCTAGGGAAAAAATTCTTTAAACACCCAACGGCGCATTGATCGCCGGTCATGCGCCTAACACGCAGAATATACAACTAAGCTCTCAAGGACTCAAGCATTTAGTAGAAATGAAATTATATAATAACGCAGGGGCACAATTAACGTAAACAGTCCGTGGCGACAGCATGCAGCGCTAACACCTCTGGCTACACCGATCTACATAGACAGTAGTGACAGCGCGTATTCGAATGCAACTCTGTGTGACAATATGAAAGACATAGTTGGGGTGTCAGCAGATTGACGAAGATGTGTGAGGTCTACAGCTGCCAATGGGATTTGTGTGAAAACACAAGCTATGGTGAGAGAAAAAACCAAGCAAAACATAAGAACACACACACACACACAAAACGAAAACAAAAAGCCAAGATTGATAAATAGTATAAAATTTATATTAACGACAGGAACAATTTACTCACTGTTATGTAGGTACATAAGGTTATATTAAAACAACAAAGCAAACAATCCTGCAAACAGTGAGCCAAAGGCGTCATATAAATATCTGAATCATGGGGGAAAAGGCAATTATTGGCAGCCCTGTTCAGCAGTCAAATATGGTCAATCAAGTAAAAACAATTCCAGGCCGGCAACGAAACAAATAATGATTTGAGCGTTGCTGGAGTACCTCGTTCGTGGTTTATGCGATTTTCTGACACGAAAACACGCGTTGAGTCAAAGGCAACGTTCTGTGAACATTTAAAAACAATCGGTTCAGTAGTTTTTGAGTCTATAGGTAACGACCACGGTGTCGTGGAACAGGTTCCTTTTACACTCACTAAAGTGGTGTAATCTTGTTAGAAACATGGACAACTGTCTTTTGGTGCAAAGAGCAGACAGTGTCCCTGGATACTCAGATACAGACTCTGAATTGGCTCGCTAAAGAAAGTGAGCTGCCTGAATATCCCCAGAAAAGGGATAAGGGAATTTAGATGCCTAAACACTTAGACAGAGCAGATTACCCCTCCCGACAATTTCCCTTTCTGGTAATAAAGTTAAGCCCCCATCTAGAATATGTATATTGGTAGACAGCACTGACACCATACATACATCTAGAAATAAAATTAAACTTTAACTATGAGTTTAAATCAATCATAGGAATGTTTATTAAAATTAAAGTAAAATTCAATCATCTATTTACTTTTGAAAATACAATATTCAAACTAAGTAGGATGAAAGATAAAAATGATAGTAACATGAAACTGTCGTCGTGAGAGGATCAGTGGGAAATAACATACAACAATTACCACCTGGAGTTTCCCAGAGGATCATCCATTTCAAAGACTGAGGTGGAATGTCGGATCTGTCTCAAGCACCAAGATCTTCCTTAGGGCACTTTAATCATCAGCTACGACCAGCCTGGCAGTGGTTTGGAAGCTCGTCCTGCCACAAGGAACAAGGAATCTGTCCTCGGCTTTTCAGCAGCTGGATTTAGATGTAACTATATGGTCATGCTGCTAGGGTTTTTAGGCGGCGGGAAAGACAAAGTTCTGCCAAAACGGCCCGCTCTAACTCCTGCTAGCTGCCCTGAAGTAAAAAATGGCTGGCCGTCTGCTCTCACAGCGGGATCCGGTGTTTGGCCAGGATTTTCCCGCTACGTTGCCGAGTTTGCTAGCCGTATATTTTTATACGTGAAAGCTCAGGGGAATTAAAAATAGGACAATGGAAAATCCCCAAACAGCAACCGCAGGCTATAACCGGGATATCTTTCAATGCGTCTTATGACGAAAATGAAGTCACTGGGCGCATGTAAGAGAGAAAAATAGAAGGGTCACAAAGGGGTGGTACGTCAGCCAAAAGTATCTTGTCTACTTGAAGCGGCGTCTCGCGACAGAAGCCCCCCTTTCGAAGCTTTCTGTAAGAATGCTAAGATCGCTGTCAAGTAGAACAAGAATACCAGACTACCACTTCCTGGCTCCCAAGACTTCCACTGGTCTGAATTTCCAGTAGTCTTTATGACAATGTCTTGTCCAGTAGATGTGCTTAAAATGCATGCACCAGTGGTGTACTGACCGTTTGTCCGGAGGTATTGCATCCCCCAGAATCAATGATTTCGTGGGTCTGGATGCTGAGATACCAAGGCCAACCTGATAACAAGGCTTAGACCACACTGTACCTAGATTCTGCCCTATCAAAAGAGGTAGAGCTTGTAGGGGCTGCTTGTATGGAAGAGTCACAGTGCAACTATCTTCCGCTATTCTCCTCCACCGATTATCAATCTTAGTACATTCTGTCACTTTCCTTTGGTATAGGGATGGCGTCCATCGGGGTACCATGAGGTTGGCGCAGTTTACCACTGACTCTTTCTTGGTAGGGTGTCCACTTGTTCCCTCCTGTGTGCATTCTGTCCTCCCCTTCATATTTATCGGGGTGAGTTTCTCATGAATAGAGCTCCTTTCGGAATCAGAGCACGAAAGTAGTTCAGTAAATACAGTCACATCAGTCAGAAGTGGTTCGTTTTCTGAAGATGCTAAGGTGGTATTGCTTCGGACAGAAGCTTCCACCGGCAGCTGAGTTACTCCTGTCGCATCTTTCGAAGTGAAGAGTACTCTAAGACCAGAGTGTTTGGTTTCCCTTTTACTCTTGGCTTGTTCAGCCACAAGGTCCTTCATCTGAAGTTCCCCTGTGGTGTCAGCTGCACAGGCAAGAGATAGGCTCTCTCCCTGCCCAAAAGAAGTAAATTCTTTTGTGTTGATGGCAAACAGTGCTGTTTGACCATTTTCAACGTTAATAAGGCTTACGGGAATTTTCTGCTCATCAAGAGTTTCCTTCCCAGAATACTCTGCAAAGACCTCAGGGAAAGTATCCTCTGTGTCGGTTATTTCCTCCTTGGTCAAGCTTTTATGGACCCTGTCCGGAGGGAGTAAATAAAGTTGAGTGCTGCTGCCATCACAGTCACCCATCTGGGATGCCAAATCAGAACTGATACTCATCTCCCTATTGCATGTGGCTGCATCAAGGGAAATGAAAGAAACAGATTTACTGTTATTCTCTGTACTATGCTGCCATGATTCCACTTCTTGTTTAACATTACCGAAGGGCATCATAGAGTCACTGAAGGTGCTACCTTCCCTTTCATTATTGGCTAGTGTCCCAGTCAAACCGCCATGTTTACGGTTCCAGCAGTTATCACGTTGGTGGCTGCTGTTCGATGTGTTCGGGGTCCGCTTAGTCCTACACTTCCCTTTCGGAACATGCCGATTCCCTTCTTTCACTAAGGAACATAAGAAGTTAAATGAATCGGATGTGGTGTTTGAGGTTCGTCTGTCACTGGTATGACGATTAAGGGTGCCCACGGTACACTTTCTCCTTCCATGATTCCATTTAGGCTCAGGAGGAGTCTCCTCACTTTGCTCATCTGAGTTAAGGGGAGTAAAGGGGTTCAGCAATGTGGATCTTATCCCTTTTGAAGATTTCTTTGTTTTCTGTCCTCGCTTCCTTGTGGGGACAGGAGGCTTCTCATTTTGCTTATCAGGGCAATGGAGAATACAGGGGCTCAGCAATGTAGATCTGATTCCTGTCAAAGAATTCTTGATGTCCACTCTTTTCCTATAAGGAATAAGAGAGGTGAGGCAAGGTCTTGGGTGGTCTATTACTTCATCATTTGATGAGGTACCATTTGGCGCAATAGTACACACCTCTCCATTGAGAGAGTGAGTCCCTGACCTTTCTACCAGAGTGTCAGTATGGGAGTTGTCAGTTCTCTCAACTACCTGGATGTTGTTCTCACCGTTCCCTGTGTCTAACTGCAGTTCTCTCTTCTTTGTCTGCCTAATTAGTCGATAGTTATGCAGCTTTTCTTGAAGAAGCTTCATTCTTTCGACAGCTGCATCCTCTTGGAGTTGCAACTGTCTAGCATCTTCTTCTTCTTCAAGTTGCCGCATTCTCTCTTCTTCTTCCCTCTCCGCTGCATGACGAGCAATCATCGAGTCCCATTCTTCCTGTTCGCGTTGTATGAACGTTGTTAACTCTTGTCCTTTATAGCCCCTTTGTGCACCAAAAATCCTTGCATTTTCTAAGAACCTGGACCGGCGGTCCATAATGTCTAGATTGTTCATTTACAAAGCAAGAGAAACTGATCACATGCAGGACTAACCAGAAGAGTATTTATAGTTGAAGGATTGGGTGATAGAATAGTAAAAAAAGGAAAACTGACCACAGCAGTAAGGAGAACGTTACTGAAAATAATGCAAGTAATCAAACATTACTGCACAGCAATCAATGACACATTAAATAAACTTAACAGTAATGTCAAATGATAGAATGTCAACATAAAAATGATTTACAATCAATATCAAATGCTAAAGCAGTCAAGATTGGGAAAAAAAAATTCTCAGACTACTTCCTAATTGTGATATTACACTAATTAAGGTAAGTATAAACAGTTCATGTTTTTACTATCATTTACTTAACAGTTAATACTGCCACTCTTCAAACCCTAATTATGTAAGTCACTATTATAAAAAATGGTGCCTGTAATCTAGGGAATGTAAAAGTTTTTTAAGTATTTAAAAAAATTTATGAAATAAAATTTCAATTGTCTAGGGTTTCCCGGGTTTTAAATAACAGGCGCGACCACACTTGTGTGGCCTCAGATTATTATCCTGGAGAGCGCCTCACTTGTCGTGGAACAGGTTCCTTTTACACTCACTAAAGTGGTGTAATCTTGTTAGAAACCGAGACAACTGTCTTTTGGTGCAAAGAGCAGACAGTGTCCCTGGATACTCAGATACAGACTCTGAATTGGCTCGCTAAAGAAAGTGAGCTGCCTGAATATCCCCAGAAAAGGGATAAGGGAATTTAGATGCCTAAACACTTAGACAGAGCAGATTACCCCTCCCGACAATTTCCCTTTCTGGTAATAAAGTTAAGCCCCCATCTAGAATATGTATATTGGTAGACAGCACTGACACCATACATACATCTAGAAATAAAATTAAACTTTAACTATGAGTTTAAATCAATCATAGGAATGTTTATTAAAATTAAAGTAAAATTCAATCATCTATTTACTTTCGAAAATACAATATTCAAACTAAGTAGGATGAAAGATAAAAATGATAGTAACATGAAACTGTCGTCGTGAGAGGATCAGTGGGAAATAACATACAACAATTACCACCTGGAGTTTCCCAGAGGATCATCCATTTCAAAGACTGAGGTGGAATGTCGGATCTGTCTCAAGCACCAAGATCTTCCTTAGGGCACTTTAATCATCAGCTACGACCAGCCTGGCAGTGGTTTGGAAGCTCGTCCTGCCACAAGGAACAAAGAATCTGTCCTCGGCTTTTCAGCAGCTGGATTTAGATGTAACTATATGGTCATGCTGCTAGGGTTTTTAGGCGGCGGGAAAGACAAAGTTCTGCCAAAACGGCCCGCTCTAACTCCTGCTAGCTGCCCTGAAGTAAAAAATGGCTGGCCGTCTGCTCTCACAGCGGGATCCGGTGTTTGGCCAGGATTTTCCCGCTACGTTGCCGAGTTTGCTAGCCGTAAATTTTTATACGTGAAAGCTCAGGGGAATTAAAAATAGGACAATGGAAAATCCCCAAACAGCAACCGCAGGCTATAACCGGGATATCTCTCAATGCGTCTTATGACGAAAATGAAGTCACTGGGCGCATGTAAGAGAGAAAAATAGAAGGGTCACAAAGGGGTGGTACGTCAGCCAAAAGTATCTTGTCTACTTGAAGCGGCGTCTCGCGACACACGGAAAATTAACATTTTTAATAATATAGATTACCTGAAACGATGGCCTGAATTTGCCTTTAATGTTTTAATATGCTGACAAGTATCTAAATATAGCTCTTGTCTCGGGAGAAATGAAAATAAATGTTGCTTTCTGGGAACCGAGACTTGAGTGCTCCCTCAGTTCCATAAGTTCACGCTGAATTGCACATCTTGATGTTGATGTTTCAAGAATCAGGAAAGGTAGGTACCTCATTATACACAAGTAAATCTGGCTCTTTGGACAGTAGTCTCCCAAGTAGCTTTAGACCCATCTCATTATCATCATTATCAAAACCGCTAGAAAAACAAATTCACAAAATAAATCTCCAACATCTAGATAATAACAAACTTATAATTGATAGCCAATCATAATGTCGACCAAAGTATTCGTGCCATACAGCTTTAACAAACATTATAGAAAACTGGCATCATAATATTAAGAAAGATAAAATAGCTGTGTGCGTGATTATAGACTTTATAAAAGCCTTTGACATGATAGACCATACTATCCTTATTAGAAAACTAGAAATAATGAACTTCAATTGTAATCTGTTAACATTATTAAGATCCTTTCTGTTAAAAAGGAAATAGGTATTTTCATATAATAAATCTCTGCCGCATACTACTATGATGAATACTGGAGTACCCCAGGGCTCTATTCTTAGCCCTCTGTTATTTGCCATTTATATAAATGATCTTCCTTTATGTCTGCCGTCGCCGTGTGACTTATTTGCAGACAACTGTACAGTCTATACAAGTGCTCAAACGTGTGATATTCTAGAGTCAGCATTACAACAGAAATTAAACAATGTGGTTTCCTGGAGCTATGCAAATCGCATGCAAGTAAACATTAGTAAAACAGAATGCATGTTAATATCAACAAGACAAAAGCTATATTCTTTATCTGCACATAATACTCTTCAACCCTACATAAGTAACAACCCAGTAGAATGTGTAACTGAGCACAAAGCTTTAGGCGTAACTATTGATAGAAATGTAATCTTCACTTCTCATGTGCAAGCTCTATTGAAACAAACAGCTAAAAAAAATTAAACACTTTCTGGATGAAAACACCAGAAGGATATTCTGTACCTCCCATATTCAGACCCATCTAGACTACTGCTCCACAATATGGGATGGCTGTCCAAGTTCAGTCTCAAAACGACTTAAAGCACTTCAAAAAAGAGCTGTTAGCTTAATCAGTAATAATCAGGGAAGAGACAGTTCCAGTATACATAAAGATCTTAAGTTATTATCCTTCCATAAACGATTACTTTTCAATAAGGTCAAAGTTTTTTTAACAAAATCTTATTTAAAAAATGCTCAAGATTACCTTTGGCCATTCTTCAAGTATAATGGGCGACATGGCAAACGCCTAAACATATTACACATCCCTAAACCTAGAATAGACATGTACAAAACAAGCTTGGCGTACTCTGCAGCTCATCTGTGGAACCAACTTCCACAACCAATCAAAAATATCAACAACCCCTATAAATACAATTGGAAGCTTTTTGAATATTATCTCACTACAGACTATATGCCCCCTTAGCGGTAAAAGAGGAAGTGAAGAAGAAGAAGAAGAACAAGATAATAGTTTCCTAAGAATATTGTTGATTTCCACAGATTTATTATATTTAGTATTATAATTGTTTTAAAACGTGGGTATACTTGAGTACATTGTTACAAAGATGTTGTTAATGATGCTTATTAATACTATAATTTTGATTATTATCATCTGCTAAAACAATGTGTGCATGAATAATGTATGCATGGCGTGAAGCCAGAAAGGCGTAATGTAAGACGGGCCTGTGTGCCTAAGTCTTAACCCTTTGAAAATAAAGTTTGTTCGTTCGTAAGTTTGTTCGTTCACGTACAAACACATAGATGGGAGCATTAGTATATATTTATTCGTGTTATAACCATAGTTGGTTTAAAGATTTAAAAGATAATATTGTTGTTAGGATTAATACACCTACTACGAAGCCTTTCTTAAAATGTTGTGAAAACATCATGAACAGTTGAAACATAAAAATAAATGAAAACATAAATATTTATTTATATTTTTACTTTTGAGAGTCTGTGAGCGAAATCCCCAACTAAATAAAAACATTGCCTTCCAAAATAGCAACATATTTGTTCACTGACAGAGAACTTTACGGTTACAGACAATCTGCATAAAAATAATCGTGTTTATTATTTACTTAAATCACATTTTCATAATGAAAGTGTTCAGTTGAACCCTCAGTGTCATTGAAAAAACCTTGGTTCGCACCCTTTTGGACATTTTTGTATGGCTGAGAATGTATGTAAGGATATACACTGTCACAATCTATATAGTCATCAGTTCCAATTTCATTATATATGTGTGAGCTGTCTCTTATCTGAGGGAGCGGAACGTGCTCGGTGGGTGATTGCCTTGGAGTATGTTTGCTACCACTGGTCACTTGTATGTGGGGATTATCTGAGGACAAAAGTAAAATGTTAGTGATGGAGTCTTATTGAAGTACTTTTTGATTATTAACAATATTTGCATTTAAACCAATATATACTTCATTATTAACTTGTTTTCAATTTCCTCGCAAAGTCGGCTCCAGAAGATGTGCCCAGGTTTACAAATCTCTAATTCAGTAACTATTCCGTGTCATTTGTTGAAATCTGGCATAATCATTTCCATGTAAGACATGATTGGGAACAATCATATCATGAGATGGAAAATGTATGACAGAGATTAAAAGCAGAATAGGTCAGGTAAAAGCTGCATTTAAGAAAATTTAAAATATCTTTTGCAATAAATCGCTCCAATTAATGTCAGAAAGAGGGTGCTAAAATGTTACATAGAACCTGTTGTGCCTTGTGGCAGCGAATCTTGTAATGTCAGTGAACAAAGTAGATCCCTGAACATAAAACTGTTGTGTATGCACGTGTGTGCGTATGTGTGTGAAGATGACCTATCTGTTTGCTTATAGATATTTATAAGTGTGTGTGTGTGTGTGTGTGCCTGTGTGTTCCGCGAGCAGAATATATTAAAATCAAAAGTATCGTCATTATTACTCGCTGCGCTGAAATTAGTTGATTAGAACATTTTCATCATGACCTTCTGTTTGCTTCACTCCCATTGCCACTTTGATTTGCTGTGATGAATATTAAATTACGCCCACTTCACAGATAATTGGCCACATTTTGGCATGAACATTGAAACAATGTTAACTCACGCCTGATTTCTTCAGTCTTCTCTCTCTTAGCCTGTCTTCGTCCGAGCCAGTAGAATATAACAGCAATAACAGCCACCAGTGCCAGTCCGCCCAGGACGCCACCTACAATAGCTCCAACTTGTGACGACGGCTCCTCGTGTGGTGCTGAAACAAGAGGATCACATCAATACAACGACCACTATCATGGCTCCTCGTCTGGAGCTGAAACAGGAGGATCACATCAATACAACAGTCACAATCATAACAACTCGTGTAGTGCTGAAACAAGAGGATCAAATCAATACAACAGTCACAATCATAACAACTCGTGTGGTGCTGAAACAGGACGATGACATCAATACAACAACCACAATCATGACACCTCGTGTGGTGCTGAAACAAGAGGATCAAATCAATACAACAGTCACAATCATGACACCTCGTGTGGTGCTGAAACAGGACGATGACATCAATACAACAACCACAATCATGACACCTCGTGTGGTGCTGAAACAGGACGATGACATCAATACAACAACCACAATCATGACACCTCGTTTAGTGTGTCAACTAACATGGTTTTTTCTCTCTCCCCCACCCCCTCCCCTCCTCTCGTTATTTCTCAATTTTTTTTTAATGGGACTAACATTAGTTAACATGCTTTCTTGTGTTTTGTAACCTTGTTTTCTGCAAAGATTTTATAACATCAGTCTTTAGCTGGTCTCTTGACTTCCAAAATGCACAAATGATCGATACCCATTTTTGACTTTTAGTTTTTAATGTAGTATTTGAACTTCTTATTAGGAAAAATTGCCATGTTTCAATTTCTGAGCTTTTATAGACGAGTGTGTCACAGCTCTTGACCGCGAAAAGTGGAAAGTGAATTTTTTGTTTGTGGAAACTGCTTCTGTACATTAGGAGAGAGGCATACATACATACACACACGCATGTACAAACACAAACGCACCACTCGTGCACACACATATAATAGAGTTATGTAACAATAAGCAAAAATAACAATACATTCTCAAGACTGCCCTGTACATTCCAGGTTAGAAGATGACAGAATAGAAATGAATAAAAGAAAAAGAGCTCACTTACTAGAGGTTTTAAAAATGCTGGTTTCTGGATAGACTGTACATCCGGCTGTTGTACACATGATAACACTGATGCTGGAGACAGAGAAGCAATACAGAGTTAGAGATATAGACTGTACATCCGGCTGTTGTACACATGATAACACTGATGCTGGAGATAGAGAAGCAACACAGAGTTAGAGATATCCAGTGATTACTTGCTTGATGATGGGTCGGTCCTTCAGCACTGTCAAGATTATTAAATTATAACTTCTTGTTGCTGGAGTACTGTGAAGAGGATTTGTTGTTGCTGGAGTACAGTGAAGAGGATATTGCTACCGGAGCTACAGTGCTTATGTTGTTGCTGGAGTACAGTGAAGAGGGTATTGCTACCGGAGCTACAGTGCTCATGTTTTTGCTGGAGTACAGTGAAGAGGATATTGCTACCGGAGCTACAGTGCTCATGTTGTTGCTGGAGTACAGTGAAGAGGGTATTGCTACCGGAGCTACAGTGCTCATGTTGTTGCTGGATTACAGTGAACAGGATATTGCTATCGGAGCCACAGTGCTCATGTTGTTGCTGGAGTACAGTGGACAGGATTTGTTGTTGCTAAAGTACAGTGAAGAGGATATTGCTACCGGAGCTACAGTGCTCATGTTGTTGCTGGAGTACAGTGAAGAGGATATTGCTATCGGAGCCACAGTGCTCATGTTGTTGCTGGAGTACAGTGAACAGAATATTGCTATCGGAGCTACAGTGCTCATGTTGTTGCTGGAGTACAGTGAACAGAATATTGCTACCGGAGCTACAGTGCTCATGTTGTTGCTGGAGTACAGTGAACAGAATATTGCTATCGGAGCCACAGTGCTCATGTTGTTGCTGGAGTACAGTGAACAGAATATTGCTACCGGAGCTACAGTGCTCATGCTTTGCTGCGGGGCTTTCTAACTATTTTGCGGAGAAACCGAGCTATAAAGTCGATCCTCTCAACTTCAATGACTTGAAGAGTCATTCACATTAGGTCTATACTCTAAACTTGGGTATTCTGTTGTCCGAGTTCATCAGCTTGTCAAATGCAGGCTATACCTTTCAATATTCTGCTTTTGTTCGAGAACATGATCACATCAAATAAATCATCATCAAGTGCCTTGCCAACTGGCGTGGGCGAGCATGCCTGTCCACAATCCGATCCGCGATCTGCAACTGTGTGTATCAGTTCGTGTGTTGACACACCTCCATGCCACAACAAAAGACTGTCAAGAATCTCTTCACGCTGTCTCCCTCTGTCTTTTTTTCCACAGATCTTTCCAGGGATCACAACATGGTCCATTTTTCCTCTTGTCACGATTAAAAAAATGATGACTGTATTTTTCTGATGTCTGTGATAAGTTGTCTTCCAGCATCAGCCTCTTTCAAAACATCTGGATTGCTCTTCTTAGCTTCCAAGGAATTTTAAGGATTCTTTTTTAAAACCACATTTCGAGGCCGAAGGAGATGTGGTTTTAAAAAAGAATCCTTAAAATTAAAACTCTCTATCATCATCCATCATCAATTCTCTTTACGCCTAGTGGCACATGAGGCTTCAGATAGGACTTTCCATGTTTTCCTGTCCTGTGCAATCTTCAGTGCAGTTTTCCATGTCAGAGATGCCGCACTCAGGTTACTCTCCATCGTTTATCTCCAAGATGTTTTTGGGCGCCCCTTCTTTCTCTTTCCCTCTGGTGTTCATGTGAGACCTGTTTTGGCAGGTATATCAGCATTCTCATAACGTGGCCAAGCCATTTCCCTTTTCTCTTGGTTATCATACTGTCTAAAGTTTCTTGGTTTGTGACCTGAAGTAGTTTAGTGTTTAAGATTGTATCTGGCCAGAAAGTTTTTATAATTCTACGTAGACATATATGGTAGAAGGTGGAAAAACTTTATAGCATGCAACAATTCTTGTCCTAACCTCCAATGACATGGATTTGTTGCATAGAATGTTCTTCATTTTGTAAAATGCAGTTTTGGCCGCCTGCCCTATTCATTTCTTTTTCTATGTGATACATCTTCCATAAAATAAACACATCCTGCAAACTTTACAATTTCTATTGTTATCTGAAAACATCGTTAGACAAAGTGAACAATTTTAAATAATTTGCACCGTTTGAGAAATTGACATTGCAGTCCACTGAGCTTTGTAATACGATTTCAACCAATTATTAGTAATTCAAAATTGTAAACTGTCTCTTTTTGTTGCCTCTCACTAAACTTTCTTCTTAGATGTTGAACATGCATGGAGAAAGATACAGAGGATGTAATTAAATATTACTTCATGCTGCATTTCAAACAAGTCTGATGTTTCACCAGCCGCTCAGACAACTGTTTGTTGTTGTTGATATGTTGTCAAGTAAGTAAAAAAAAATGTGCAGGAAAACCCATTTATGACAATACTGAACACAGATGAAAGCCCTGCTGTAGCCTAATCTTCTTCTTTTTCTTCGTTCACCGGCCGTAAACTCCGCCTGAAAGTCCTGGCTGTTCGCACATTTAGACTTTGGCTTTGTGACAAGGCCTGACTTTTGTGTGTACATCCGTGTTACTGGTTTATATGTGTGCAGCTGATTGTTCCTTGCTGTTCTGGCAGATGTACTCCGACGTCAGTGGACGCTTCCAGTTTTGCTTTGAGTTGAGCTATCAGTTAACAAAGAAAGATACAATACAATGTCTGTTGTTAACAAAGAAACATACAATACAATGTCTGTCGTTACTGAAGAAACTTACTAGAATTCTTGGTCAGCAGGCAGTGGTCCATTACAATAATCTGTAAGATCTGCAGCATTACAACTTGTGTTTTCTCCAACCACAAACTTGTTAAATTGTTCATTCTCTGAAACAAACCACACGTTGTCTGTATCAGTCAGTCAATTCCTGTGTGGGATCTGAGCCTCCATTACAGGGGGAAAGGAGAGGGCGGGGAACAGACCCTCTATCTCCTAACAAGCATGTCATAAGAATGGAGCAACTGGAGATATTTTCTTCAAAGTCAGAGTACATCTGCTTGAGACGTGAGGAAGCCGCAGTCTGTCAAAAGGATGCAGAAAGAACGCTCAGGTTGTTGTAAAAAAAAAAAAAAGTAGAGATTTAAGTCCAGAAGTGAATGACCAACCAAAACTTTCTGCCAGAGTTTATAGCCGATAAACGCTAAAGAAAAAGAAATCAAAAACCCTATCAATTCCTCTGTGTGGGTCCGAGGGCCATATTGTGGGGACAAAAGAAAATTGACCCATTTCCTCCTTCACCCCCCCCCCCCTCCAATCTTCCTCCAGAAAAAAGCATGTTATACAAGTGGACCAATTAGGAGTGATTTCTTTTCACTGCATCTGCCTGAGAGCAATGAGGAACCGGAAGTCTGTTTACAAATAAGCCAGATCTGTAAAATTGATCAGCATGCAAAACTCCACTTCCGGAACAAGACTAAAGTCTAGAAGTGGATCAACACCCAGAACTTCCCCCAGAGTTTACAACCTGTAGATATGAAAATGTTGAATCAAGAATCGACATCACAGCACTCAGGTCACTCTCATAAGTGCTCTATCCACATCTTCAGTAGCAAGCGAAGAGTTCCACTTCCGTTGGTATATCCGTTTCGCCCTTACCCTGAGTGTTAAGTGTCAACCAGATCCTCTGGTAGCTCCTCGCAACGCCATTATCCTCAAAACATATGATCTGATGATCTGTCTTTGCCTCCGCCTTGTACTCGCTCCCAAAGGGCCCCACAGTATCACAACCTAAAGTGATTAGAACCCTACACAAGTCTGAAACTTGCTCGGACACTCTGATTCACTCCTCTCGTCACCGAAATCTATCAAGCCTGCTCACATGTCAAACTGGGTCTTTATCCTGTGCCATCCAAGACTTTCCTCTTTTCAGTCTGTAACCCTTAGAATTCAAAATCACGAAATCAGACGAATGCTAGGAATAAAGCCAGTCTTACAAGTCAACAAGGACAACAAACGAAGTAGTTTGGACACCTAAAAAGAATGCCATGGTACTATTTGTCACAGTAATGGCATTAGGATCAGTCTTACAGAAATGAACATCAGTCTTAATAGTGCCCTTGACAAAGCTAATCAATGAATGTTACGACTGCCTCCGACACTTCGCCGAGGTACACGGTGGAAGAGAAGAAAAAGAAGGAGAAGACGAACCCTTAGCTCTGCTCAGGGCTTCATGCAGGAGGTGCTTCCTGTCTGCAGTTATTCTAAAATACGACTATGCTTGCAGAACATTCAGCATATCTGCAATAGTAGGCAGTGCAAGTATATATCGCATACACACTACCGATACACACTACCGGGGTATATCTTGTACATCCCAAAATTACCCACGCGGTTTCATTCTATATGCGTTAAAGTTTAATTAATTGTCTCTTTGATATGGTAAACATAATAATCTATTACCAACAGGGTCACATGCTGCAGCACTGTAAACAGCATTCTTTGTTCCATGTAAATTACTGCCATAATCTTAAAGCATTGTGTTCGTTTTGGCATTTCACTGCAACTACCCCCACATTGTCACTGAAAAACAGGCTTCTATCGAAACTAGATACCCAGGTATCTCTCTCTTTTCATGTTACTGTTATCAATCGTGATAACTTGAAACATTAGCTCTTACAATTATAAAGTGTGACGAAATGACCTCAGTGATCTCAGAAGTTATATTGTGCTTAATAATTTCTTATGTTCAGAGAAGGACAAAGAATTAAAAGCAATATACACTGAGCCTAAAATAGTTCTAAAACCACTACAAGGGATTTGAGAATTGTTTAAACTGTGTTTCCCGTCTTAGCCAGACAAAGCAACCTTGCTTTATGTAATGTTACCTAATACTACTGTAGTTAGAGGTTTCACCTGCCCATGTCATATTATTATCTCCTGCCCAGTCTGTAGAGGCAAGTAAAGGGGGAGATAACTTCGTATCACATCTGATTAGCTCCCCTGAAACCCGACTTTAGTGTCATAAAAAGTTACATAACACAGACTGAGGGGCTCCTTTTGAACAGGATAGATCAGGGGAATTAAGTGGTCGGGTAGACATTTCTAGACAGGCCAGGTCCAGCGTCTGAAGTTTTCACACATGATAGTGAAATTCTCAAGAGAACAGATGTTTGGCAATTAGGAATTTTTAATCTTGGTCAAGGTCGTACTGTAGGCCGTTCACTGTGAGTGACAGGCCCATTGATAGCTAGGTGATCTGCTACGTACCACAGAGGCGGGGCTTAAGTCATCTCCTTGAGGGTTGGGTAGAACCTAGTAGAGGGTGGAGTTGAACCTTGCAGACAGATAGGGGTATTAAATAGACAAGCCCTGGAATTTCTGTCATAATCGCTGCGACAGGCAACAAACAGGTCGACCTTAGAGGTAATTCTAATGGTTTGATTCTAGTTTGGCGATAGCTGGAAGTTTCCAGGTAAGCATGTACAATTATTTTCAATCTTGTATACATAGGTTAGGGAGTTAGCTAAAATCTATTCTACCTTTTCCTAAATTGTTCTACACATTCTGCTTGAAATAGTTCTTTGTGAGTATTCAGTATCTCAGTTAGGAAACTGTTAAACCATTTCTATTTCTTGTATGTTTGTGGCACATGTTTTTCAGTGTATGTTTTCATGTTTATAAAATAAGACTTGTATACTGAAATGTAATGAAATTATAATGTTTCAACCATCAACCAAAACATAGTTTGGACTGTGGGAAATGATGCCCACATATGCAGCTATGCTGTTACGTTTTGTGTGCCCACCATGTGCTCACCTAATGTGTTCACCTAAACAGGGGATTTATAACCCCAGGGGAAGAATCATGAGTGTATATTATTCACTGTCACTGAAAGATAATATTCAGGACAGCATGCTCGTATAAAATGTTTGGCGTGTTCCGCACATAACCTGCGCCACATGTTTATGTCAAATCCATGTCAGCAAGTTGGAAGTCTGAGTGATGACGGACAACAGAAAGTCAACTATCATGACAGAACCTTAGAGGGAAGGCAGGATATGTGAGACGTCGATTGTGAGACACAAAGACCTTCAGATTAGACTGGAGAGAATGTGGAATATGAGGAGGAGTGATGAGATATAATGTTTTATTATATATTGTATTAATTGACACATGTATTCTTAGTGTAAGTCAAGATACTACACGTATGTGTGTGTTTCCATTATTGCAGCTCCCATGTGGGTGAGGATCAGTCTTTTCTACAAAAAAGAAATAGAGGGTCATCACGGTCACGAGACTACATTGTGCTAGAACTCGGCCAGCTGGGAAACAGGTGGGAACCAGGGAACCAGGTGGAAGGACCAGGAGAACTGGGCGGAAAGATTGGAACAGCTAAGAAGGGACTCAACACGAGGACTCTCAGAGGTTCCACTTTCTAAAGTTATGTAACATGTATTTATTTAACTAAACACCACCATTATCACTTTATTCTAATCTTGGGTGCTCAGTTATCTAGCTGAAGTATACGATTACCACCATACCATCACTATTGACTAAAAATAGTATAACTCAAAATGATTGCTAGGTCAATAAATCAATTATATGGTCTTATCCTGCATCAGTTTTTATAATTCCAAGTGTGTCTGTTCTTACATGTTTAATTAAACTGTTAAGATAGAATAGCATTTGGTGGGAGCTCATTAAAAAATAATAAAATTTCTTTACCAAGAGAAGGTCGACGGATTGGGTCAACTGCCCTGTCTAGTGAATCATTCAAAATAATAATATATAGACATCTAAAACCCATTTCCTTCTCTTGTGGGTACCAAGTTCAGCTAAAGTTAATATAAATAACGAGCCAATATGGCTGTTTTCTTGGATATCCAGGACTTTGTCTGAGAGCAACATAGCCCAGATAATAGTTCAGTTAATCTGGTGGAGGGGATGTGTTGAGAGGAAAACCCCTACTCAACATATAAATCATTTAAACCCAAATCCAGAGAACCCACGACCCGGGACGTCACACTAAAAATGTTGTAATCTCAAGGGAAGTGGGCCGTAACGTCACACCAGGGTATATCTTGTACATCCCAAAATTACCCACGCGGTTTCATTCTGTATGCGTTAAAGTTTAATTAATTGTCTCTTTGATATGGTAAACATAATAATCTATTACCAACAGGGTCACATGCTGCAGCACTGTAAACAGCATTCTTTGTTCCATGTAAATTACTGCCATAATCTTAAAGCATTGTGTTCGTTTTGGCATTTCACCGCAACTACCCCCACATGGTCACTGAAAAACAGGCTTCTATCGAAACTAGATACCCAGGTATCTCTCTCTTTTCATGTTATTGTTATCAATCGTGATAACTTGAAACATTAGCTCTTACAATTATAAAGAGCACCACAATACAGCCGCCTTTTCTGAGGTAATGACTAACCCATTTATGCACACCTTTCAGTCACTCTGTCTAAAGCTGTCTGTAGCTCTTGGGCTATCCGTTGCCTAACACTCCCCTGCCTATATTCAAGAACATCATTGGCAAATGTCAATATCCTTCCAGTTGTAGAGAGCAGATTCCTGGCATTGACACTTTAGTCAAAACACAGATTGACGAAAACACAGATGAAGGTGATGCTATAGTTTACACAGATGGGTCAGTAATTAGGGGCAAGCAAAGTGCATGGGCATTCACAGTAAGCTCAAGCGGGAAAACCATCAAGGAGATGCTCTTACAACTAGTAGCCTTACACACGTATGAATTCTTAGTGACTCAATGAATATGCTTAAAAAAATCCAAACTGGATTTATCAGGCAAGAATGGATTGAAACACTAAGCACTTCAGGAATATCTGCCCTAACCTTCATCTTTGTACCAGGTAATGAGGGTGTTCAAGGGAAAGAGCGTGCAGACTATCTTGCTGACACTGCGGTTGCTATTGCTGGTTCAGTACTGGACAGAAGTGATGTTATCAATACCATGCGCTGCACTTGCCGTGCTGAGGAGCACGCTACAGGACATGACTCCGTATGCTTGTCTAAACTGATGGACCCGGGGGTGCAATCTGAAGCTGCAAGAAATTGAACATTTCACTAAGGGACAAGACGTTCCATTACCCAACACAGAACAGGCGTCATCAGTCGTTTTATACTTGTGGAGCTTTTGAGGAAGAGATCGGAGCACCTATGGGTCTGTCTGGAGTGCTGTGATGATAATCCTTTTTAATCACTAATCACTAATATCCTTCCAATATCTGGTGCTTTAAGTTGTGCAATCTGTGAAATTGCAGAAACCTGAGTTAGTCCCTGGGCGATATTATATGAACATGAAAAAGAGGAAGAATCAATCGCTTCATCAATCAATCAGGTTCCCCCTCCACAATGAAGGCTTGCTGCAATGAATCTCCAACGATCTCAGTCTCTCGTTTTGTAAGTACAATCGCTGAGTGTGCTGTGTGGCAAAATCTGTATGTCATCCTCCCATATGTTTTGCTGTCTACCACTTGTTTGCTAGTCATCAAGTTCTCCCTCCAGCATGGTTTTATAAGAGGGTTACATATTTTAATGCTGCCATGAAGTGCTGAACATAAAATGAACATGTTAATTAGTTAACCAAAATCCTGCTGTGTCATGTCCTGTAGGGATGTCCAGACCCAGATATGATGAATGTTGTGTATCCAGCCCAGATTGATGGGACACATCCTTGTAATGTGAACAACCCCGGTACGCCTGGTATCACAGACTGGTGTTGCTTTGTCATTGATCAGTCTGGTGCTATCATGCTTAGCTTAGTATGAAACATTGAAGTAACCCTCTTGCAGCCCTAGATATTACTGCAGGTTTAAGACACATATCACACAGACATGAACACACTGATTTATATTCAAAAATTTAACAATAAAAAATTAGCAATCCCCTCTTGTGTAAGCAGAAGGAGTTCCATAATTAATGTGAAGTTACCATGGTGAGTCACGTGACTGCTGTGAACTTTTGGGCAACGAGATAAACACAATGTACCCTTTGCATGTCAGTGGAGATTATTCAGTTTTTATTCTTCATGGTATGTTGACGTAGTAAAGCACCTGAGACAATGCAGCAGAATACGTTGACGTAGTAATGCACCTGAGACGATGCAGCAGAATACGTTGACGTAGTAATGCACCTGAGACGATGCAGAAGAATACGTTGACGAAGTAATGCACTTGAGACAATGCAGCAGAATACGTTGACGTAGTGATGTACCTGAGACGATGCAGCACAATATGTTGACGTAGTAATGCACCTGAGACGATGCAGCAGAATACGTTGACCTAGTAATGCACCTGAGATGATGCGGCAGAATACGTTGACGTAGTAATGCACCTGAGACAATGCAGCAGAATACGTTGACGTAGTAATGCACCTGAGACGATGCAGCAGAATACGTTGACGTAGTAATGCATCTGAGACGATGCAGCAGATTACGTTGACGTAGTAATGCACCTGAGACGCTGCAGCAAAATATGGCCGGCAATAAATTGTACAATTCATTGCCTGTGTCAGCATTACGTAAATTCTTTCTGAGAAAATATCGTTAAGAACACTGATTTTGCAAACTGGCCACATGCTTGGTATCTATGAAGCTATTCTTATGTTGTAAATCTTTCAGTTATTTGATTCAACCTCAGTTTAATTTAAAAAAAACACACACATAAGTTTGATATTTTTAAAATGCAGATAATGTCAATATAACATGGAAGACAACAGAGAATACTCACCAGATGCTGGTGGTATCCATTTATCAGGAGTTGTACGGTATGTAGTTTTAAACCCTTGCAGTTTGGCAGTCGCCCAACTTGGGAACTGACCAAACTGTACAGCAGTGGATCTTTTCTTTCTTCCTTATCAAACAAAAGAAGAGTAAATAAAATATTATGTAAAGGTCACTAGTTACTTTTATATTTTTGCCTTCAACCTAACATTTTAAGTTTCTTTTTCTCTGGAAAATAGGAATTATTTAAAAATCAACAAGTGCAAACACAGAGATAAAACAGAGATAAAGCTGTGAAGCCTCATCAACATGCTGGACTTCACAATAACACCTGCTTCTCTGTCACATCTAGTTTCCATCTACATCTGTAGTCTTCGTCAAGTTTTTTTTTTTAAATTACCGACACCCTGAACTCTGTAAACAAAAACAAAAAAAAAAAGAGAATTCTGAAACTACGGCTGCCCTGCCTAATTAAACAGGCAATTGCGCTTGATTGTTGTTGATTTGTACTTTGCTTATAAAAGATTCAATTATTTGCTTCATTTATATAATTGTTACTGTAGTATGCACCTGACGAGATACAGAAATATGCCAGTCAAAAAATTGTTTGTGTCGTCTTTATTCAAGAAATATGTTGTCCCACTACCTTTAACGTATGTTTGTCTGTTGGCTAGTCCATGTTATATCAGACTACTATCCAACACTCATGCTTCTCTAACACAGGAGATGGTTGAATCAATGTTTAAGACAAATCTAAAGTCTTGTTACCTGTTTGGGTACAGCTGAAGCTACCTTTGACACACACGAGCAGCCCCACATTTCTCACGATCCCCCATCTGGCATCAGTCAAACATGAGGAACAAACAACAGTTGTAATCTTGGTTTGATCAGTGGAAGTGTCTGACTGCTTCACCAGGGCGTCCACCCGAAGTAACTCTTTTAGCTTCTCTGGCCGGGGAACTGTGACATAAATCAGAATATTAAAAAACAGTCCATGTAATAGTTAATATCAATACCTGCTTTTCGTTCACAGTATGAATTAACATGAATAGTGATACCTCCTACATTATACTGACTTGGTATGCACAAACATAATGTCGCTATTATTGCCATATTTGTTTTCAAATTTCAGTAGCTATAGAACTGTATCATTGACTGGTTTTATCATACAACAAGCATTGACTGAAACTAACAATTCCATCTGTTTATGTTCAATATTTTTACTATTGTCCATACAGGCATATCATAGTCCTTCACCCCTGTGTAACTACTGACTGGTTTTAGTTTTCATCCTTCCGTCTATTCAGATGATATTGTACGAGAGACTGTGAAAAAGTAATGACTTCTTTTTTATCTGCGTAAAAACTGTATTTGTATGCAATTATTAAATTTAGCAGGATTTCTCAAATATTCGTCTGCAAAATATAGCACTAGAACCATGTTTCAGTATGTAGTGAGTCTCATTTTCTCCCAGATAATTTATGCCCGACAGATGACGTCAGTAATAAATGTGAGTGGAATATTTTGACTCTAACTGGGACGACACGGGAATTGTGAGTCTAAACTTCAAACTAGTCAAACTTTGCGTGAAGTATAATTATTCACGTGACGAGAAATGCTGACAGTCGAAAAATGTGAAGTACGATGAATCACGGGCCAAATGGAATTCGTGAGACTGAAGGAACACGGAGTATTCGGGAAAAACGAAGCAGGGATTAGAAGGCTATATAATAGCGTAGAAAGGGCTGAGGGGCAGTCTCGTTTGGGCCCAGGAACAGAGTGCATGGACAACGGTGGATGATGTGTGGATTCAACATGTGTTTGAGTGTTTTTGTTCCTCCAACGTCCAACTTGGCCAAACAAGCTGGCGGGCAATATGTCTGCGGGCCGTGTTAGTTTTTCTGTCAGGACAGCTGTTGTGTTTTCGTTCATGATGCTAGTGTAGGACGAATGTGATTTCGGATAGAAGGTAATACTGACACTTTTGATATTTGAGTTATAATGTGTGCCTGGACAGTAGTCTATTTCATGTGCCGGCTGAGGAAGCCGCGAGTGGAAGATTAGAGAAACAGTATCGTGTTGTTTTTTCCAGTCGTCCATTTTCTGCTAGTCGTGTGATGTCGGTATGTGAGATAGCCAGCGTGCGATGATGCGAGCCAGATAGAAGATAAAGGAAAGTCATCGCACAGTAACAGATGGCACTATTGCAATGGTATAAAAATGGCACCCAAAGACATTCGGTTATAACAACGTAGTGTAATAAAATTCCCTAGTGCTGAAGGCGAGATCCCAGTTCACATCCACAAACAATTGTAGAATGTTTATGCAGATTCAACAGTGTATGTTAGCACCGTCCGATGCTGTGTACATCGTTGTGACAAAGCTGAAGTATATCAATCCTCAATGGCTGACGCAAAGATGACTGGCCGTTTGTCTATCGCAATTACTGTACAGGACATTTACTGAGCTGATGACATTTTTCGTGCTGACCGTTGGGTAATACTGACTAAACGGATGGTTTGGACACTGCGTTTATTAATAGACTATTTGGAGTACAGTTCATTCAGTGTTGTATCACTAACTCACAGTTATTACAATGCCGACTGTGATACAAACCATTGTCTAGTTCTAACAAAAGCCTGGGTGAAACCGAAGATAATTTTTACTTCCAAAAAAAAAAAAAAAAAAGAATTCAGAGGTTAAATATTACCAAAAATAAAGACCCTGAGAAATGTTCCAACAACAACTCAAAGATCATCATCAAGCTCCTTGCCGACTGGCTTGGGTGATCTTGCCTCTCCACAATCTGTGATCCGCAACTGGCAGTATCAGATCGTGTGTTGACAGCCCTCCATGCCATGACAACAGACTGTCAAAAATCTTCTCAAGCTTCTTCCTTTGTCTTTCTGTCCACAGAACTTTCCAGTTGTTAGTACTTGTTATATTTTCCATTCTTTTCATAACATGACCAAAAAATTATGACCTTTTGTGACAAGTAGTCTTCGAGTACTTTAAAACATCTGGGTCGCTCTTCCTAGCTGTCCAAGAAATTCTAATGACGCATCTGTAAAACTACATATCCGAGCCTCAAAATATTGTTCGGCTTGTTTATTGATTGTCCAGGCTTCAAAGCCGTACATTAAAACTGGATCTATATAACATGCGATAATTATTCTCCTAACCTTCAATAACATGAATTTATTGCACAGAAAGTTCTTCATTTCGTAAACTGCAGTTTTGGTCTGTCCTATTCTATTCTTTATCTCTGTGAAACATTTTCCATCGGATATTTTTCATGTGCCTAGATACTTACATCTATGTACTCGTTCTAAAAATAACACTTTTGACATTTATTATAGATGTAAGCACTCTTCTTTTCTTGGAAATCACAGTTACTTTTGTCATTCCTTTATTCAAACTGAGGCCCATATTATCACCAATGTATCTAACAATTCCTGTAATTCATTCTGACTTGTCGATATCAATACGGGGCCATAACATGATACAGGCTGTTTATGTTATGGCCACCAACCACAATTCCTGATAGATCTCATTATATTTTTCAAAGATACTTTCACTGATATCCAGGATAACTATACAAGTAAGTAAAAATTAAAGATCCCTTTACACGCCTTTAGGCGCATCGGGCATACGGGAAGAGCACCCATATTTTTACAGACCAATCGGCACTCGGTGGGTAATGTGGTCAGCATTACGCCGGCCGTCTTTACTTTCCCAGGACAGCCCATCCTGGTACCCATTTGAGGCTGGGTCGACCTGCGACGTCCCATACCACGATAAAAATCCACGCAGCCCACGCAGGTTTCGATCACGGTACGTTGGATTACGAGTCGGACTCACAACGCCTTAGCCACGGACGCCGCTGATAACTATACAGCTAGCTTCAAAAAGGATGCAGTTAATGAAACAAAACAGCTGCAACTGTTTATGGGATTAGAGAACATAGAAAAAAGCACTGATTGGAAGCAAAAAGCCATACATTCCAACACCTAGTTAAGAGAAAAAAAGTTAATACTCCCAGAAGAGGGGACAGAACAAGGAATAATTTCGGTAAAATTGAGAGAAGCTAGAGATGATTTGCAAAATGTGGATAGATAGTGTGCCAACGACCACTGGATCCAGTTACGTGAAAGCATTCAAAATGCTAGCAGTAGTGGTAATGTTAGAGGTCTGTGTCAGGGAATAAAGAAGGCCATCAGACTAACTATTTAAAAGAAAGTGCACTAAAGACTTTGTATTGGCAGATTATTATTCAGAAGAAGAAGCCGCTAGATAGATGGGTGGAACATTATCTGGAGCTCTATTCAGTCCATATTAATCTAATGCCATAAAAGACGCTACAAAATCTTGACTATCTGGACAGACTTCCAACAATTGTACAAGATAGGAATGCTACTGATGAACTGGCTTTGGGGAGGAATCCAGTCACAGATGGAATTTCTATTGAAATCATCAGGAGTTGAAAAGACATTCTAACCCCACACATTCATCAGCTAATAACACTTTGCTGGCAAGAGGAACAGGTTCGGCAAAATTTCAAAGATGCAAGCATCATAACTATGTACAAAAGCAAGAGTGATCGGAGAGTCTGTAATAACTACAGGGGAATATCACTGCTGTGTACTGTTGGAAAAGTAATTTCGAGAATTGTTCTCCGAAGACTCCAGATCCTAGGAGACCAGGTTTACCAAGAGTCCCAGTGTGGCTTTCGTGGAAACCGGTCTACACTGATTATGATATATTTTTAGGACAGCTGCAGGAAAAATGCCGTAAATAAAATCAACCACTGTATATTGCTTTTATTGATCTTACCAAAGCATTTAATTTTGTTGGTCAAAAAAGTAAGTTCCACACGCTGAAAAAGATTGGGTATCCACCTACCCTACTGATCATTACTGAGGTACAATCAACTTTGATGGTGTAACATCGGAGGAGTTTCTAATCAACAATGAAGGGAAGCAGGAATGAGTACTTGCTACTACCCTCTTTGGATTTATATTTCTCACTTCTTTTGTAACATGCTTTCGAGATGAGGAGGGTGGTATATTTGTCAATTGTCGATCTGACGACAACTTTACAATGCTCTTAGGCTAAAGGGAAAAACCAGGATAAGAAAGTTACTTATCAGAGAGCTGCTGTTTGCAGATGATGCATCAACTACTACCCACTCAGAGGAAGAGCTTCAATGTTTACTGTCTGCATTTGCTAATGCAGGCTGTGAATTTGGACTAACGATCAGCAAAAAAGAAAGACAAAGGTCATGGTGCAAGGTAATAATAGACCTGCAGTTTACACTGATGGTAAAGAGTTGAAGAGAGTTGACCATTTTAACTATCTGGGTTCAATAGTGAATAACAAAAAATTGCTGGATCAAGACATCAACATCAGGATAGGTAAGGCAGCAAAAACAATGAGCAGATTAACACACTTTTGTATATCAGGCTTGTGTTCTTAGCACTCTGCCATATGGCAGGTATACTTGGTCCACTTATTCGCATCAGGAGAGACGGCTAAATAGCTTTCACATGCGATGTCTAAGAAGAATACACATCAATCAAGTGGCAGGACAAGATCACTAATGCTGAGATACTAGAAAGCATAGGTACTACAACAATTTTCACGATGCTCAGTCTACGAAGGCTCAGGTGGCTGTGTCACTAAGTACATCCTTTATGGTGAATTGTGGACGGGTAGAAGATGTCGAGGCAGACCTCTACTACAATATAAAGATGTGTACAAGCAGGACATACATGTTACAGGTAGTGAGGTGGACTAGTGGGAGAAAATGCAATAGACAGTGTTGTGTGGAGGGGGCACACCAGGAAGGGAATGAGAATGAAGGGAGAAATTATTGCAGAAAGGAAGTTGATATGTTTAAGTACTTGGGTACCCTGATAACATCAGATGGAAGATGTATTAAGGAAGTTAAATGTCAAATAGCTCAAGCGAAAGCAGCATTTTACAAAATGAAGAATATTTTATGCAATCTTTCTTAGTCAATTGGGACGAAAAAGAGAATTCTTTAAAAAATATATCAATCCTATATTGATATACCGATGTGAATCATGGACAGTAAATTAGTAAAAACTTTTTTGGAAGCTGCAGATATTTGGTTTTATAGAAGAATGATGAGAATACGCTGGACAGATAAAAGAAGTAGTGAAGACGTCCTGAAAGAAACTGGCCAACGAAGAGAACTGATTGACCACATCAGAAAGAGACAATCTACGTTCTTTGGTCATGTGATGAGGAGGAGAAAACTGGAGTACATCGTGAAGGTAGGATAGCTGGCGTGAAGGAGAGGCAAAAGGAGACCGAGAGAACAGATGCTAGACAGTCTGACACCGTGACATGGAGGATCATCTGTATCTGAGTTGATTGGAAGTACTTGAGACAGAAGGTTCTGGATAGACATGACCACCAACGTCACACAGCATGGATTCTAAGAAAAAGAGAAGAAGAATTGTGGAAAACTTCTTAACACGGGGGCGGGGGGGGGTGTCTTTACCAGTCGCACTAACCATCGCCATGGGTTGTAAGTCCACACCTCCTTCAGCGGAATTTAACACTGTCGCATGAAAAGACGGAAAGGTGCCCATCAATCAGAGAATGAATCACCCAGTGTTACACAACGGTCAGCATAAATGATGTCATCAACTTGATAAAGGTTGTACAAAGTAACTGCGGTAGACTGAAGGCCAGTACACTTTTTTATCAGCTATAAGGGCTGTTTGTCAGTAGTTTGTGTGTATGGCTGTCTGTCTGCCTGCTTGTCTGTCTGTCTGTCTGTCTGTTTGTCAGCAATGGTAAATCTCACTAACTTGTGTCTGGGCCTAAGGGCTTAAATATCAGGCCCAAGAGAGAATAACACTGAGGATATAATGGCTGAATACAACAACTTGCTGGTACAGAAGATGCTGAGAGAAATATGTCATGTATGGAGTGTTCTGCTTGGTATAGGGTGGGTTGCAGAGCAATCATTCCGTGTGTGATGGTGCAACAAGGATAATGTGAGTATTCAAAATCCATCATATGATATACTACAGAGAGAACCAAGTGACTGTACATGAGCACAAGCTGTCCCTGCTTTATATGTGCAGCTGCGATTCTTTTAAGATGACACAAAACATGTTTGCATCTATATTTAATGTGATCAAGCTGGTACTGGAAAGAAAGACTTCAAGTATATTCTATGTAACAGTCTGGGAGAAAGACAAAACTCCTTGTTAATGAATATTCTGGAGGACATGGTGGATGAGAAGTAGGCAAGAGAAAGTAAAAAATGCAGCTGCGAGGATACTTTCAAGAGATGGATTAAAAGAAGCAAATGAGTGCATACAAAAGAGGAAGAGCTGGGAACTGATTACAGTTGACCATTAATGCAGAGTTGACACTTGATCGACTGACTGATCATGTAATACAAAAACAGTTTAACATGTCAAGCCAGTCAATCATAAGGTCATTCCGGAAAACACCAGGGAGGTCTGTCTAAATATAGTGTTACTAAGAGAAACTCATAACTTGCAGATCTTTCTCTGATAAACTTGGCAGCCAGTATCTGTTCTGTACTGATAAGCAATATTTCATGTTTAAATTGGAACACTTTTCATATTGTGTTTTTTAATAGCAACTGTTTCATTTGTGTAAAAACAATGTAAATTTGGTCTCAAGGTGGGAGAAATCTTTGGTGACACCATCATCTCATTACATTTGCTACAGAATGTTGGAATCTTGGTGGCTAGAGTATCACAGGCATTCAGCCAGCACTGGTGCACTTATGTATTTACAGTCAGGAATTACCTTGTGGTGCTACTTCAAAGTTAGACACAGTGCTCAAACCTCCTTCATATTTATTGTTGACAGTCATCACCTGCAAGGAGAAGCGACAAGCATATTTCGCTATATCTCATCAGGTGCGTTACTACAGAGTTACATTAAGTAAGTGTTTCAGTCTCCTTTCACACACCACACAAGGAAAGCCGCAGAGCTGTGCACAAATTCTATAATATCAGTGAGGATCCAAATTCTTGTTTATTGGAATCCAAATGCTATAAACATTCTTTTACGTAAGTAGCCTTGTTTTCAAACTGTAATTCAGCCCAAATAACAGCCAAACCAGCCTTCATATTTAAATGTCCACCTTTTGAGGAATTTTGTATATCTATAATGGGTATTTATGAGTGTTTCACCCTTGTCCAATAAGTTTAAAGGTCAGATTTACCAGCCTGGGATCTGCGGAAGTGCACTCGATTTTTCTTATTTACTTTAACAACGCACAGTCCGGACCATGAAATGAATCAGGACTGAATGAGCCACAAGCAGACGTCACAGTCTTTAGACCCCTCTGGCTTATGGACTGAAGAATTCATGATTTAAACATACTCATATAGAGAACTCGATCTGCTTATTTCATCATCATTAAATAGCAGGTCCTGTGTGCAACTTTGCTTTCATCGCGATCTGCTAGAAAGAAACTCGGTCTCTCTTCACCTCTCCAACCTCATGCACTTTCATATTCAAGGGGTAATTTATATTCTGTCCATGTCTTTATGTTGTTCGACCCCTGCCTCTCCTTCCTGGAACCATTGCTATAATTTTCTCCAGTCTGTTCAGTTTTTAGCATCACAACATGTTAATCATCTTCAATTTGCTAAAATTATTTATATTCACCATGTCTGTGAAAAACATATTTAGAAAATAGCAAGTGGATGGCTGCCATTGAATTGGTGGTGTGCCTAATGCAATATTGCATGTGCATCTGCTGGTTTGTCATGACTGCTGTTTCCTTCAACCAAACAGCAAGTCTAATGACATACTGCAGTGTGCATGCGCACCCCCTTTTTTCTGGTTCTGCATCGTACTGATGCGTTTCAGACATACTGTTTTAGCTCTAGTGTAACAGACACTTTATGGTGAGCACTGGCACCTGTTTAGGCACACTGTAGTAAGTAATGGTACCACTTTAGGCATTACCTAATAGACCCTTTGTGGTGAGTGTCAGCACTATTTTAGACATTGTGGTGAGCACAGGCACCTTTCTTTAGACACTCTGTGGAGAGTTCCGGCACTTTTTCTAGAAAAAAAGCAATATAAATGTAATTAACTTACAGTAAACAAGTAGTTTCTCTCCACTGTGATATTTCTGGCAGTTACTGTGTAGCCTCTACTGCAAGGTTGTGGTTGTCCTTCAGTGGCACTGTGGGTATATATGTTTTCTTTAGCCTGGGAGATAGAAAAAGCGTGGGAGATAGAAATACAAAAATGCACATCTTTCAAATTGTGTAGGAGACTTCTGCTATTTATCTGTAATAATCTTTAAAAAAAAAAAAAGCAACTACTAAACCGATTCAGTTTACAAGAAACCACTTCTATAAACACTATCATGTAAAGACTATCATGTTGTCAAAGACAAGTGGCCGATCTCCAATCACATGCTCCTCTGAGGGAATCATTACATTGGTTGAGGGTCTCTGTCCCTTAGTGGCTAAGCTGCTTGCCTCGGGCTATGAAGGTCATGGGTTTATTTCAATTTCCTTATAATGGAGGAAAGAGAAAAGATAACTATAAAGGAAAAAATGGAAATCTACTCCTTGAAATCTCCTCGACTCTGAACCTACAAGAGCTCTAACAATGTCACGTGGCGAGTGGGAGCCAAACCCCAACCTTAAGCTGCCTCAGTAACAAGAAACACAGAGAGAAAAAGTTCATTTAGGCGGGGGGTAAGATGAAAAAATATCTCACCCTTACAGGAAATCTTTTGTGTGGGGTCTAATATAGTGTAACAGTAAAACTTAGCGTACTAACTAAAATAACAAGAATGTAAGTCGACAAGTACAGAAACTTTATTTACTTGATGACATATAACAATAATACTTGATGACACACTCCGAACACTAAGTATACTAAAGTACTTACTAACTGAAGGTATACAAGCAGACCAGCAGAAAACTAACCAAGCAACTAGTAAACCAATAAATAACAAAATACTGACTGTTACTAGCAGACCAACTAATCACTTATAGCGACCTGCCATCCTAGCGTGAATACACCCTGACATATTACACAGTACAACTATTAGAGACAATTTTAGGGCTAACAATGGAAACATACTACCGCCGCGAAATCAGTCAGACAACTGGCCTTCCCCTGCAGTCGCCAATACCCGTGTTGGCTAGCCCACAACAGCCAGGTAGGTCTCCTGCGGGGTCCATCCGGAAGTCAAAAAGAGCCAGATACAGAGTGAGCTAGCCTTTTTATACACAGTGGCCAGACTTTTCCGCATTTGTAAACCAGAGTATCAGCCGAACAAACCAAAATCGTCAAGCTGCTGAAAAGCAGTCTTTGTCGTTTCCGAGCCGATCACAGACACCTAATACATTAGTTAGAAATTATTTGGATACTCTTCCCATGTGGCTTTATCAATAATTAAAAGACCATTACACATTTTCTTTAAAAGATATAAAAATATCTTGACAGAGATCACTCGTAAGACAAAACGCAAATGCTGAAAAACAAATGTCAAATCAAATTTCTACATTTATATGGCTTAGAGCATTTCCTTACCATGTCGAATTAGGTATCGACATCACAGCACTCGGGACACTCTCATAAGCGCTCAGACCCCATCTTCAGTAGCGAAGAGTTCTAAATGCCGATGGTACCAGTAACAGTCTCATAATAAACATTGGAATATGCCTACACCACTTCTATGTCTGGATATTCCACACATTTGTTACATGTAATCCACCCATTTGTTTTATGTAAATCCAAACATTAACGCGTTCTCTCTTGCTGTGCTCTGCTATAATCAGTTATGCTCTTCAATTTCTACAACAAAAATCACAAACAAGATTATTGTACCTGAGAAAATCTCAAAATGTCACCAATCCACACAAAATTAACAAAACAGACTTACTTCCTGAGCTTGAGGATTGAGAAGCGTTTGATTGATGACAAACCTTTCTATACTCCCATTCCGGCTCCTTATTACAGGACACTTAAATGTTAAAGTGACAATGTTGGCAATAGTTGGATCTTGTGTTACGTGCAGATTCTCAACAGGTCCAGGATCTGTCAGCGTGATAAATTAAAGGTGAGAATAGTAGCTGATAAAATAAATGGTTAAGATGTTTCAACTTCTCTTGTCAGAGACAGCCGTGGGTCTTCTTCTGAGTTCATCTGAGGACGTGAGTGTTGTACCTGATTAAAGTACAACTGCGATTTTTAGGCCTTTAGACATAGTTTGAGAATTGAGATGGAGATAGTCACTGCTACCTTCCGCTGGATTGAGAATCAGCCTACATACATGTCGTAATTGTTACAGACTCACAGAGTATGTTGAGAAAGGTGAAAACATGCATGTTCTGGGCTGAGTGGCAAGTATAGCTTCAGATGTAGCTAGCATACTTTGGATATTTTCCCCAGGACATGCCTGGGTATAAGGGAATAAAAGGGCATATAGATTGGCCGGCTGTGCACAACTTGTTAGTGAACTGATGCATGACAGGATAGATGTTGTAAAGGCTCTTTGGGGCGAGTGAAGACTGCAGAAGCACAGATGGATCACCATGGTCTGAAGAGAACGATACTGCAAGGACTGACCAGAGGATCTGGCTGACGATCAGTACTTAACGAAAGGTGAGGTGGATATACAGACAGACTGCTAATGGTACCATATGAGCTGGAACTCTGCACCTGTTGTCAAAGATAGGGATGGCGCACTTATGGCAATGTCTTAAGTGTTGTGATGTCGATTCTTAATTAAACATTAAACATTAAACAAAATTAAGGATCAGTAATTTACGATTACCAGGCTCTGATGAGACCAGGCACATACAGATGCAGTTTTATTTTTACTATTATCTAAGAACTGATGTATGAATGAATAACTATACGCAAAGAGTTAGACTCAAAGGACATAATGTTAGACAGGCCTGTGTGCCTAATTTTTAATGGGGAATATTATTTTGGCTAATTAGCTGGTAAAAAATTTTAAATTTCCAGTTTCCCATCTCGTTTCTGCCATCAGTGCTCATATCCACACACTCAACATATTAGCAATCAGTATTATTATGTCTGCCAGTTCAGGTTACAAGATTAATGACACCAGTAAATGACCAGGTTTCTGTGTCTTCAATCATGATGAGCTAGCCCCTGTTTTGTTTTTGTGTGTGCGTTTTTTTTCTTGTGTATTTTTTTTTAACCAGATCATTCAGAGTTTGAAGTATGAGGTGGTCAACACCACCATGGCTGCCTTAAATTCCTTGAAATTTTCTAGTGTCTAATTTTAGCCGGGTCGCTGGCCACTGTGCTAATGTAGCTCCGGCTAGTTATCATTTCAGTTGTCTGCCCCGTAACATAACAAGCCAGCAAACATTGTGTGCTCTAGGTCTTAGTTTAGCAACACTGTTACAGGTCAAGGACTCTAACACTATGCTGAATAAATCTTTACTTACCATTTTCTACAGTTCTGTTTAGTGCAGACTTCAGACTGCTGTTTCCTTCATCAGTGTGTGCCCAAACAGACACACTGTAGTCCCAGTATGCCAGGGCGTCAACTTGCATATAATTAATATTATTGTAACCTGTTATGTAAGTTTTAAACAAAAAGTTAAATGACTCAGTTAATACACAAGACAAAGACGATCTTTTATAATCTACCCAAGATTAAGTTATATCAGCAGCTTGTTAACAAAATGCCAAAATTAACTAAATGACAGGAACACCTAATTGTTGTACAGTAAGTAAAAGACTGTTCTGTACTACTCACTAAAGTCACATCATCTCGTTGGCGGCGAGATTTCATAGTGGTTCCCATGGGCTGTTCTATATTCTAGGGTTGCCATAAGTTGTCTTCCTTTGCCGTCTGTACACGGTGTGTCGAAAAGTGGCTTGAGTTCGTTTAACGCCGTCAACACACTGTTTCCCAAAGTAAAATGTCCAGCTTTCTTTTTGCAACTCTCTTTTCTGTAAACGTCTGTTGTTTCTAGAATGATTTTTTTCCGAGTAGGTATCAGGCACCCAAGGCTCCTGTGTTCAAGGAAGAAGTACTGCAGGGAAATGCACCAAAGATGCGAAGGCTCGTAAGTATCGAATTATTGATGTTTTTGCATATTTACGCTCATTGGCTTAGGCTTTCGTCGGTAGTGAATGTACTTAAAATGTTTAAAACAGCGAACGTATGACACCCCTAAACTTTTCCAGGAAATCCTCTATGAAATCTCGAGGCTGATGAAATGGGGTGACTTTCTTAAGGTGCGCCTCCTTTTCAAGCAAGAGAATTGTGCTGACAGGATGCTTTTTGTTTTTGTTTTTCAAATAAACTGGCACAGTTACTTTAAGTCCTTTCTAGAGATATGAAAAACATCAGTTTAATGAGGGTAATAAAAACATAGTCAAGATTATTTTAACAGGAGAAAATGTAACAACTTAATCACCACCGACAAACTAAATAGTAAAGATCAAGGTGAAGATGAAAAGATATTTACCTGAACAGCTTAGCCACATCAAAAAATGGAGATATCTTAACAGATTTGACCCAACACTGGTGATGATGTCAGATAGTGAAACACGATCACATAAACTCAATGGCATGGAAAATTATAGTAATGAAAATCATGTTTAAAAATTGAAATCTTTCTGAAAAATCACATTGTGGCAAATGAAAACTGTAGTTGCATAAAAAAGTAAAATTTCATTTTGACCTGTTTGGAGCAAAAATTCATATGTGCATCTGGCATACTGTAGAGTGACACACGTCAGCCCTGAAAATGCATTTGAGTGAAAATTGCCCAACATTGCAGTGCCCAGGTAACTAAAGTTCAGAAAGCAAGTCTACTCGAAGATTTTGTGGAGTATTTCATCCGTACCAGAAAAAGCACGGAAATATATATATATCACAACAATGGCTAACACTACTAATTATGCCAAATTAACGATATTACCTGACTCATTGTCTTTCACAGAGAGTGTCAAAAAACAAAATGTAAGCGTGTTCATCCTGCGTATTGTCAGCTCGTTAATGAGGTTTAGCTAATTTTTTTTTCAGACTATTTTTCCAATCACTGGCACTAGTGAAGATTTGTCCATTTAAAAACGTCCAGATAAAAGTGTCAAGGAAACCAACTCTATGACAAGGGTTGAGAAGGCAGGAAAAACACAGCTATCTGAAAAGCAGAATTTACAGGTGATAACTTAAGAAAATAAATTGAAAATGTATCTCCTAGTCCGTAAGGAAGGAAATAGGGGCTTTTCAGCTTAAATATTTTAGAAAGACTATCAAAACACCATGGGGAAAGAAAAGAGAGGAAAAACAGACATTTAAAAACATCTGAACATCGAGGAAGACTTGCTAACATACAGAATCTTGTCTCAAAAGCCTAAATATTTTGACCACATCGAGCGCCAAGATAGACTAGAAACAATAAGAGCAAAAGACATGGCACCAGGATTGAGGGGCAGGGGCCGACCAACATGAAGATTGGGTACGAGATATAAGTCACTCCTTGGGCATGCAAGTGCATGTGATGGATGAGCCAGCGAGAGACTGAGTTTCTTTCAGGCAGATCGAGACGACAGCAGTGTTCTGCAAAGTCAAAACAGAAAGTGACTTAAGAACAACATGACACACCTGTAACAGTTACTGGACTAACATTCTGATTATAGTCCCCAGTGTCGAGTCCTAAAGCTTCCTGAACAAGGATGTAATAAACAGTCGGCCCTATCTTTTCACCAGGTGTCCATGTAGCGTATAGGTCAACCTTCTGGGTGATCTCATTTCTTACAGAATACATGTTTAGGTCTATGATGTCATTTGGAGCTGTAGAAATAAAAAGAAATGAGTTAAATAAGTCATATGAAATTAGAACAAGTGGAGCATGACAGATCTATTTTAATTAATCCCAAGTGTCTTAGCTGCTAGAATACCCGTTTCATTTCAGGGGCTACAACTTAGTGATGAAGATATGACATGCCTGCTTGTGCCATCAAATGCCATCTGAGGAGTATACTTGTTATTTTGATGTAAATTATGATATAACATAATGCTGCATCCAAGTTTACTGGGGGTGGGGGAGGGGGGAGTCTGAAACAATATAATTTTTTATCTTTCTTGAAATAGCAACAAAATCAACAGGAATATGCCCTATTAATATCAGAGTAGGTATTACAATAGCATTAGTTTTCTTTACCAACGTATGAAACACCGGACATCCATGAATAAGATGCTGTCACCTACAGTGCTATGTGGAGCCTAAACTTGCTCATGCATGTCAGCTCTGGACAATAAGCAGACAGGCCAACAACTGTGTATCTGATGCAGCAGCATAATATGATATTGTGCAGATTGTTGGTTGCTCGCCTCTCAGGTAAATAGTTCAAAAGCTCCAAGTTATAAACTTTGCCACTGCCAGAGATATTAGCACTTCTCAGGGTACAGCTGGGAGCATTTATATTAGTGGGCTGGAACAACATAAAAACGTTCAAACGATAAGTATCTTGAATTATTATTTATTAAAAAAATAGGGCATGGCTTGAATATAGTTAATCAACAGATCAGCAAATTAAATCACCATGGGTTATTTTTTTTTTTTCAATTTTATCCAAGCTGGTGTGGCAAAAAGTGATTTCCATGTTGCTAGTTTTAGCAGTGTGTCCACCCACCCAGTTGTTACAATGTGGCATAAAGGCCAGCTGTTTTTATTTTTTTTCATTCTTACGCAAAAAGTCTCAAGGAACTGAAAACCAAACCCTCAAAATAAATAATTAGACGGGTAGGACGACCAGTGCAGCAAAATGCTTTGCAGTGTAGGGTAAAAAGGTCAAAGAAATATTTCAAATGACAGAGTAGCTTGTTCTGTTTTTGCATTCTCGAGGCTTGTGGAATATTCTCAACAGTTACCACAAACGTGAAATATCCAACAGTGAATGTGGAACGCAGATTGGAAAGGAATGGGCTATGATATATTTAATTCTACATTACAGATAGAGTCAAAAGAATCCGAACATTAGTAAGCTTGAAAGTGTACACATTAGATCCTTGCATTATAAAACACACCATTACAAAGGTCGTACTTTTAAGAGTCACAGATTTTGATAAGCACTGCTCTTTTAATGTGCCATACTCACTGCAACGTGTCCTCTAAAAAAAACCACAATAAAAACCAGGATAAAAGATAGGATGGATAAGACAGGAGAGTAAATCTAATGGCACAAATCCTTGGCACCAACTTTAAAGCACTACAGATGTGAAATTATGTCATTGTGACAAAAAAAAAACGATTACTTCAATGAACATATTGAACTTTGCTGCAGAGTAGCGAACAGATATATACACGAATTAAAAATAATAATTATAAATTCAAGCCTCAGTAAACACGAGTGAACAGTAAACGTGTTAATGACACGTTAATGTTTATTCTGCAAAGTGAAAAAAAAAAAAAAAACAGCAGATTAAAAGTGTCCACAAAATGGGTGACTACTCTGAAGGTGAGCAAATCAACCACTGATGTGTAGCTGTAGCATGTGATTTTACACAGAAAAAAAGAACACACTTACCACTTGAGCACAACCATGACAAGGGATCTGGAAGAACAAACACTCTGTACTGTCTTGTAAAGCAACCTCAACCAAGTAGCCTGTGATGGTTCCACGGGGATCCTGTGGGGTCTGCCATGTTACATTTGCCATGTGTGACTGCACTCCAGCTGGACTCAATCCATCGACTGGACCAGACGCTGTAATTGTCAGTGCACACATTGTTTCTATCCTCATATTTATACAGAACCCTGTTTGCATTCACTTCATTGTGTTCAAATGTATGAGCTATCTACAAGTATTATTTAACATACATCATCTTAGAAACAACTCAACATTAAAGATAACATCCACATTCTCAGTCCAATATAAGCTGGGTGTTTAAATTAATCTACACTGATAAATTCCAGGATGTCACTGGCACAGAAGGACAGGTCAGATCTAATTAATTATTACAACTTCTAAAGTATTGTAATCATTCAAGATACTAGAACACATGGGTAAAACGTAAAACAAAAATAAACTTTAATCTGGTAAGACAATCTGGCAAGTACATATAATGGTGACACCCGCAGCAGCAATACAATGATTTACCCCAGATGTATATTACTCAATTTGAAATCTGCAAGGAACAAACTTTTAACAGCTTTGATTAGTTACCTATAGAATAGATACTTGTTGATCGAGGTGATCGTGTCCATATAAGATAATAACAAAATACCACATTTTCAGGAGACATTCTAACACACTCAGTCACAATATCATCAGGGACCGATGCAACACACACACTGATCAACAGAGATATTCTAAACACTTTGTAGTGAGGGGAATTTCCACATGGGGTTTCTAGTGACGTGAAAAAGTTAAATATAGGTTGAGAGAGAAATGCGTGAGAGCACGAATACCTGCAGAAGCACGAATTTTAGGAAGCGTGCTCAGGTGACCGTACGAGCGACAGAGAACAAGGTTGAAAGATTAGACGAGGTTCCAAACCAGTGTGTGATTCGCAGCCAGAGTGAGAGGTTGTGTTTCGTGAGAGCATGAATACGACATTGTAAAACTGAACAAAGTGGAGGAGATTGAATTCTACAAGATGACCACCTAGCTAGAATCCAGTCAAGTTGACGACTAGCCTCATGGTGGAGCTGAACAACCAGCGGCTGAAAATGCTTGTTTGATACCTGTACATGTTGCGCGATTGAGACGTGAAGATGGCAAAGGTAACGAAAGCGAATGATTGTGAACAGGGGTGAGGAACTTTGTCATTGTTACCTGTTGAATATTTGGTCATGCTAGAGAGTGGCTGACGGTGACCGGACCGGACTGTCTTCTGTGAGTCATAAAGATATCAACTTCGACTGTGTCTCCACAATAACATCTGTGTGCGTCAATTCGTCACATGTGTCAGCCATAGTATAATCCCCAAGGAAACAGCCAGAGCACAATAAGAGAGCAACGTCAAGCCATTTATATTAGTAGAAGTGATAGTCCCTATGTCGTGCGTGTGATCAGTATTTGAATATGTCGAGAGCGATAGAAGGCTGAATAATTGTGGAAACATGTCGATTAAATGTGATTGAATAAACTGATGGTATGTACAAAGAAGCCGAGTGGAGTTTGTGTTTCAGTCCTAGACGTTAGAGCAGTGTAAGTTATGTCGCAGTAAACATCCAGAGAGTGAATCGTGGCGAAAGCCAATATATAGTGAGCCAAGGTACATTTCAAGTGTCGTATCATTTCAAGGTTCATTCCAAGATAGTAGAAAGTCAAGACTCAAGTCAAGCCACGCTTCATTCCAAACATTCGTCTCGCATTTCCCTTTAGTGTTGAGCAACGCCATTCTCCTCAAACCGTAGTGGTATATTTGTGCTTCTGCACTGTTCACCCGCTCCCAATGGGCTCTCACGATATCCAGTTTGTAATACACCAATTCACCCTCAAATACTGCAGAACCGGCCAATCTATTTGCCTACTCGTTTCCTAGCACACTAGCATGGCCTGGAGAAAATACCCAAAGGACGCCAACTACCCAGGACTTATGAAGCGATGCTTGCCACTCTGCAGGGAGCATACCTGTCACAACCATTCTCATCATACTATGTGAGTTAGTTCGACATGTGAGCACAGTTAATTATCAAGCCAGCTGAAGGCGGCAGTGACTGCCTCCACCTCCATTCTCAAACTAGACGTTGTGATATTATATGCCAGGCTTTGCTGCACTAAGCGACGTCCATTCGTTTTTGCTATGAACCTCCATGCAGTTTATTTACCTCTAAACACAGAGCCATTACATTACCCACCGAGTGCCGATTGGTCTGAAAAAAAATGGGTGCTCTTCCCATATACCAGATGCGCCTAAGGGCGTGTAAAGGGATCTTTACTTATTTTTTTAGAGCCATTTGTTTAATCACGCCACGTGGGTGGGAATTGTCATGAATCATTTGTTGAACTTCTGATTCTGCAGCACCAACCGGTCAGTCCGTGCACTCATGACCTAAAGTGATAAGAACCCTACACAAGTCTGAAACTTGCTCGGACACCTTGACCCACTCCTCTCCTCGGCCAAATGTATCAAGCCTGCCCACACGTCTGATTATGTCTTCAGTCTGCGTCATCCAAGAACTTTATCTTTTCAGTCTGTGACCCTTAGATTACAAATGTGTTTACAACAAATAACTGAAATTTCAATAATTTTCTAATTTTCAAGATTTCAACTGTGAAGACTTTTGTATCAAGGCAACAAATTCTGAGGACTTTTTGAATAAAATGTAAATATATTTTTCTTTGAATTAGTGTGAAATTTTGCCAAAAGTTTGGATTATTGTTCATATTTTTTTTTTTTTTTTTTTTTTTAATTATTGTGAAATTCTTCACACTGAGGAGTATTCTTTTGGATTATTAAAGAACCTCTTCAAATAATTTCAACACTAGTGAGACTGACTCCCAGGTTTACAAATCAAGACTGGCAGCAACATTTGCAGTCAGTATTGGGAACGACTTCTACAAGTGTCTCAGCCTACATGGTCCTGGCACCTTAGTCTGCGCGATCAGTGGAAAAGGTGCAGCTGCTTTTAAGTAAGGACAGACTACCAGTTCGGAATACCATAGGAGGCCATACAAGATTTACACAGATATGAAGCATCCACAAGATGGTTTTTCCTTTTTCAAAAGCAGACTCATAAAACATTCTACGAAGACCTGCACGGGAAAATTAAGACTTAGACGAAGGTCTACGTTAGACAATAGAGCATTTAGAAAAATAAAGGACAAACATATTCCTGGACTATATACCCAGCCAGATAACCAGAGAAGGCGTGTAAGAAGCAATTAAGCTGATGACAGGGGATGCAACCCTAAAAGTGCTTGCCATGGAAGAGATAGACAAATGGTTCGTCCTGTGCCGACCCACGAAAGACATTTTACATTTTACTTAACATGAAACTCTCCAGACATTATCAACCAAAAATATCGAGTGCATGTAAGAATTCCAGGAAGGCCCACCGCTAGTTCAAATTGCGACCAAGATGACCACTGGTCAAAAAAAATGTACAGACAGACACACAATAAGCAGTCAATTCAACTCAAACTCCACCAACTTCACGGGAAAACAATGTGAAAACCATGAAAACGGTAGCTACTCCACACCAGAAGATGGATACTATGGAACCAGCTTCTTCTTCACCTAAATACAGACAACCGAAAATGCTCACTCTTGAACACATAGGAAACCAACCCACCTCTAAGAAAAATCACACACCCATTATAATCATCTAAGACAAGAGATTTCAACCACCCCACAAAAAATATAATTTTTTTTAATCAAAACCCGCGAAAACGATTGCAAAATCTTCACACACACAAAATACAGTTGTAAAGGATATGAAACAACTAGAAACTGCAGAAATCATAGACCCAAGGGACAGGAATACTCAACAAATGGCAATAGTAAACGTAACGAAAAAAACAGAACCAAATACAGAGACACAGAAAAACAAATTCAGGAGAAAATTCCAGATAATTTTCCAATATGGATAGATCACCACCACAAGCAATCCGAGAGGAAATACGGAAGATTACAAAGTCACGGAATACACTTTGTCACGACATAGCAAGAAAGTTTGTTCAATGGAAACCAGACGATCCCGTTTAAGAACTTTGTTTTCTACTATAGAGGAAATCGAAAAGCATTCAGTCAAGAAACAGGAGAATTCGAAGAAAGACTCAACATTAAAAAAATGCAAGGGTAAGTGTAACACCGAGGAATAAACGAAAAGTGTCCACCACCCTTCAGTCTCCAGCCTTGCCAATTCCCCTTTCTTCTCTTGTATCTTTCTTAAACATCAGAACCCAGCACAACAAATACTAACAAACGGCAACACTTGTTAAAGAAACTCACAAAACATGTACATACAAACAGAAAACATTACACGAAAGCAGAAGAAATAAATATTTAAAAAACACAAAAGATACAGTAATATGTGCTCAGCACAACAACTGTATCCACATATGAGCAGCACTAAACAGCACTGGCAGCAGACAGGCTCACGTTTACTGCTGAATATCACGTCTCAACATGCCAAGTTGTGTGTGGCTGTTCACTTTGAATCCAGACTTGCAGCGATAAAGTGAACTCAGTTTTCACTACACCTTTTGATGGCACACTTTCTCCAACATAACACATAAATAAAAATCTGTGCAGGCTATAATGATGAGAGCAAAAATCAATGTAAACTCACAATCAATGTAAAAGTAAAACTGGAGATGCAAAAAAATAAATAAGAAGAAAAACTAAAAATAGGACGAAGGGAACGAGAGGAAGAGACTGCCCCAAACCCTCCCCCTTTTTTTCCTAACCCATCAAAATACCATCATATTCAACTAGTGTATTCCCTGTGTAGGCAGGCCAAACAGTTAATTTCTAGAGGCCTCAGAGATGTGGTTTTACAGTAGAATGCTTAGAATACCTTGGACAGCCAAAAAGAGCAACCAAGAGGTTTTGAAAGAAACGGGAGCCCGAAGACAACTTATCACAGACATCAGAAGGAGACAGTCATCATTTTTCGGCCATGTTATGAGAAGAGGGAAAATAGAACATGTTGTGACCACTGGAAAGATCTGTGGAAGGAGAGATAGAGGAAGACAACGAGAGAAGATGCTTGACAGTCTTGTTGCATGGCATGGAGGTGTGTCGGCACACGAACTGATACATGCTGCAGGAGATCGCAGATTATGGAGAGGCATGATTGCCCACGCCAGTCGGCAAGGCACCTGATGATGATGGTTTTTTGTGTGGTTCTGAAGACCCATTTTGTGAGACAGAAAAAACAATAGATCCCCAGCCTCACTAACAAGCATGATGTACAAGGAGTCTAATTATGTGAGTTTCGTTCGAAGTCAGAGTACATCTGCCTGAAAGGCAAGGAACCAAGAGTCTGCATACAAATTAGCCAGATCTGAAAAACATATGTTCATGCAAAACTCAAGCTCTGAAACATGACCAAAGAATAAAATTGGACGAACCATCGGAACTTTCTGCCGAGGTTCACAGCCGGTGAACGCGAAGAAAAAGAAAAACAAGTGTATACTGAGGAAGGCCTTCTAGCCAGATTTTTCATTTTGTGACTCATAACTGTATTCTTGGCAAACTGACCAGTTATTCTTTCTTTGGTATATTTTTCTTTTACGATGAATCAACAACTCCAAATGATAGTTCTGAAACCAAGTTATTCATTTGAATTATAATGTTATTTCAAGTGCAACATTTGACATTCAAAGTAGAATCACCACCAATGACATTGCATAATTTTGTATGTACCGGAAAATGAACGCCTCAGAAAAAAAAATGAATATTATATGGGGCGGACAGAAAGGTAAATCAAAGCAAATAAGTGGGTATTATTTGCATGATCTGTAGCGGAACAAATAAATCCCTGCACTATTCACTCCCCTGAACGACTGTGTACCAATAAGCAAGCTTTTACAAATAAAAATATACTATAAATATCCGCATCTCTAAACCAACAATTTGGTTGTATCACATTACTGGATTACTAAACAATCAGAATAAAAAAACTTTACCCTCAGGGTCTGTAGTAAAAACACCATTTACTGGGACACTTGTGTCTGAATTCCCATTAGAAGACCACAGGCTGTAGCTGTAGGTTGTAGCTGGCTGGAGTTTTGTGAAGCGCATCGATGTAGAAGTGCTGCTTTGTGTTTCTTCAACAGACCCACTTCTGACAGTCATTGTGTACTGTGATACAATTCCATTTGACGGGCGGAATGTAACTTCATAAGTTGAGTTATATACTCGCCGTGAGCCAGTCACCTGACCTGGAGTGTCAGGATCTGTCAGGTTAAACAAGAAATAACCCACAGGTGATTAAATTGTGCTCAGACATTAACATACAATATTCGAACTTAACAAATTAAAAGTCTGATCAAACTGTAGCAAGTTATGAATCAACTTTCAATAATGCAGACACAAACCACACCAAGATCAAAATATATGAAACGTTAATAAGACTAGTCGTTTTATTTGGCTGGAAAACTTTGGGCACAACTAAAAGAGATAAAGCCTTATTACAGGTTTTCGAAAATAGAGTCTCACGACGAATCTTTGGACCCATTAAAAATGCAAACAGCGGGGAATGAAGATTGAGAAGCAACAACTAAATTCATAATCTGTTTAAAAAACCATGAGCGCTGTTATCATGAGAGCTAATAGACTAATATGGTGGGGGCATATTGAGAGAATGTCTGATGACAGAGAAAAAAAAACTGTATTCACAACGGAGAAGAATGGTCGTAGACCACGAGGCAGACCTGGAAGACGACAGAGAGATAATGCCCAGACAAACCTGCAAACACTTGATGTCACAAACTGGAAAAAAGAAGGCTAACCATCTAGATAAATGGAGACGGGTGATATCTGCAACAATGGTTCGGAATGCTGAAAAAGAAGAAGAAGATACACACAAATTGCAGAATTTATTTACTGGCAATATGTCACTGTATATCTTCATGTGCATTGCTAGAGTTAAATCAACATATAACATTTCTGTCTACATTATTTAAATTTATAACAGGAAAAGACTGTTTTGAATATTAACATCAACTGTCAAATGATACACAAAAGCAAAACGATTTATAGTTGTCATAATAAATAAAACTTGTCAAACTCAGGGTCAACTTACAGGATATATATTTCAAAAGTTACGATAACAAACTTACAAGTCCAAGCTGGGACTGGTGTTTGATTAACTTGTATCAACGGATAGTTTCCATCAGTTGGCAGACTTGTGACAACAGTAAAACTGTAGGCTGTTCCAGGTACAAGGCCAACAACTGTAACTCCACTTGTGGTAGCACCCATCGTGTTTGAAACACCCCAGCTGATGGTGTAATTCACATCACTTCTTTGAGATACATCAGTCCAGCTAAAGATGATTCTCCTCGTCTCTCTGGTAGTAGTTCTTACAGCTATGTTTAAGCTGCTCTCTGCATACGGGAAAACCATTGGGTGAAAATCAGCTGTTATCATGAGGCTAAAACAGGAAACTTCACTGAGTTAGTAACATGATGTTTTATAATAATCAGTTTGAATGTCTCAGAAACTTCATTTAATGCACTATATATAGATTTCATTAGGGAACTGAAAACTTATTACAGCTGACCATCACTGGAGCGATGATACTTAGTAATCTATAATACAGTTATGTAACTGCCATTTACATACTTAACGCATCGTCTCAAAATAAGTGTGAATGTTCACTATTTTTAACATTCCTTAGACTAGGATTTGCATATCTATAGACCGGTCTTTTAGATCGTATGCAATGTGAGTGCAGGAAGCCACCTCACCTTCATGATGGTAAAATTATAGTATTTAATTATTGTGGATGCAAGAGCCCTTGACATCCACACAGAACACCTGGATTCTGCAAAGCCAAGCTCCTCAAGAAATTTGGCCCAAGAAAGCCTCAGCCATGGGGTAGTTATATATGTCAAGGTCAGCTTTGACTTTTCCCATGATACTACAATCACAGACTGAATTGGTTGGTTGGACAGGCAAAAAAGGAGGCACCCACTGAAACTATAGGACTGAAACAGCAGACCGAGACATGCAAAATGGACAACATGACACAAAAATAGGAACTGTAATGGGGGATATTTTCACCCAGATTAGGAAGGTTGGGGGGAAGGCCCAACTTTAACCTAAAACACCGAGATATTCCAGATACTCGGATTATACGAGGTTTTCAAGATAGGTGATGACCACGAGTTATCACTTGAAACACTTTGACGCGACCACAGGTCGCCACGTGGAAGTAAAGGACCACCACGTGTTGCCACGTGAAACTAACCCGTGGTATAAGAACAGACTACATTCTGATCAAGTTAGTTTGTGTCGACTTGTTGGAGCGAAAGGACGGGAGACTGAGCGTATGAATGTCAACATGAGATTGTTTGTTGCAAAAAGAGAACCAGACGACGACGTGTGAAGCCAAGACCAGTCAGGCCAGTCTGTGTAATGTCCAGAAGATCAACGAGATACATCGGTGCAGACTCTGGTCAGTGAATGCGTGAGGAACCTGCTTGTTGAAGTCTGCGTTATGTGGTGTGCGAGAGCTGTTTATTAGGACAACGACTGGACACTGCTGTAAGTTACAACATGTCAATAAACTGATGTTTCGTACAGCTAAGTCGGTGTCGGCTTGTACCAGTTATGTTAACGTAGAGTGTGTGATAAAAACAATCACGACACACAAATAAACATCCTCTAGACAACGAGTGAGCTCATTGCAGGAACACTAAGCCATTTATAATGGCACAGGAAAACTAATAAAGCCAGTACATTTGACACTTGGCACAACGAAAGCAGGCTGCAGTTATAATTAAAGTTGCTCACGGTGGCTTGAACGTCGTCGACTTTTTAATTTTTTTTCTCAAACTTAGAATGGAATGAAATGATTTTTCCTATGGGCCTTCGATTAACTTGATTTGAGTGCGCAAGCTGACTGTGAAAGCAAGGGTATATCAATAGTAAATTTATTTGCATAGTTTAAAGACCATAACCACCATAAGACGGACACATCTGTACCCAAGGTTGCTGTATCAATGTAGTCTGGGTCTATTGTGTCCACAACTAAATAGTAGTTTAAGAAAAAATTTAGAGGTGAGAGAACCAACTTTTATCCCATATGGCTCGATCTCTCTCAGAAGAATGAAAAGTCGTTTGTCTAGAGCTTCACAGAACGTAAAAACTCCGTAGCTCCGGTGACAACCCACAGAGATCTCTGTAAAAAAATGACACTACTAAACTGAACGACGCAGTCGTGAAATGAACCCACCACCTCCCCGTGTGGGTTCATGGACCCTATTTTGGGGAAAACAAGAAGACACCCACTGATTCGCTACCAAGCATGTCGTAAGAGTCGACTAATTATGGGGCTTCCTTCAAAGTCAGACTGCATCTGTCTGAGAGGCAAGGAACCAACATTCTGCATACAAAAAAGCGGATGCACGCGCAAAACTCAAGTCCTGGAACAAAGGTAAAGCTCATAAATGCACGAGCAAGCAGGTATTTCCACCGGGGTTTACACCCGGTGAACGCAAACAACAACAACCCACCACCTTCTGAGCATGAGGCAAACAGTTTAGCCACTTCACCATGGAAACCCCCATAAATATGCGCAGCGTGAGGGACAGTGTTGATAAGTCTGACTGTCAAGTAACTTGTATCTTACACAGATGTAACAGTCAACAATGATTGTTACATCATGCTACCATTCTTGATGTGTAAGAAGGCTTTAACATTTCCACCAAACAAAAGAGACAGAACATAAAAGCATCCACAAATATTTGTTGAAAAGGCTGGCGATGTACCGAAAGAAAAGCAAGTCACCTTCATCATATAAATGCATGTTTGAGAACTTTTATGACCTGTGCAATTTTTTGATTATCCTAAACATCATCATCATTGTATAATAGACATGGCCAATGAGACACCTTTTTTGGGGGGTGCCTAGTTGACCATGTATCTTAGTGCACTTGTATTCATGGCGAGGCGCAGACGCCGTCTGGAGGTGACAGGTTCAATTCCCGGCACGGTAACTATAGCTTTCGATTTTTATGTTGTCTAGTGTGTTCTTCTATCTTTCTACTTCTTTCTATGAGTGCCGTTCACAATACTTTCTGTTACTTGATTAATTCATCATTGTATAGCAGATCCTTCGCAGATGCTTCCTCTCATCACAATATACTAGAAATCCATTTGCCCCTATGCTAACTTTCCCGCCCAGTGAACTTTCATGCCCAGCATGGCCTTGAAATCCTGTGTCTGCTGTTATTTTGGTCCTTCAGAAACTATAGCCTCCACGACTTGTTTCTCTAAACCAAAATGTGATTATTTTTGGCCAAAGTAATTCAGTTTACAAGAAACAGTACGCTCGACCAGCCAATCCCCTTCAATATTCAGATCGTGAAGAACGTGCTGCTAACAATTATCCTGTAACATTAAAGTTCAAAAGTACAAAACTTCTGTTTTAGTGATTGTGAAATAGTCTATGATTCCCATCGTATGCTGTCACAGGAAAGATTCGCATTCTCATAATTGTCAGTAATATAATAAAAAAACATAATTATAATACAATAATAATAATGACGACAGTAATACAACTAGTAAATTACTAACGACCTGTCTGAATTCGTATGAATAGCTTTACTACCATAAATTCAAGTACACGGTTATGTGGATGACATCCGAGAGAAGACGGTCATAGAGGTAAAGAACAACTTACGCATCAAATCACTGCAAGGCTTAACTGTGAATCAGCGACGATTCCATTCTACAGGAATAAATGTCTGTTGAAGCCCTAGAAATGTGGTTCTACAGAAATATATCTTGGGTAATAAAAACAAATCATCTAAATGCTTGAAAATAGGCTAAGACACAAAAGAAACTTATCGTAAATATCCGGTCACATTATTCTGCCACGTTATGATAAAAGATACACTGGAATAGGAAAAATTGTGACAACAGAAATACATGAAAGACTCTTGATCACTTTTTGTTAGGGCATGGAAAAGTGTCAGCACATGAACTGATACATTCTGTTGGAATCATATCACAATATGAAAAGAAAAACCTATCAATTAGGTAATCACTCATTAATACACAGAGATGGCATCAAGACATTGTACACGTCTCAATCTACAAGTCTGTTAACTGTATGCATCTGCGTCCATACTTGATTTCACAAGATGTTGTACAGTCACTCTTCCATGTATAACAGCAAGGTTCTTTTTGTGAAAAATAAAAGAAATCATGAGATGATTAAAAAAAAAATGGAAAATTGTCATCTGATGTCTTTCATGGGATTCTGAGACTGAAGTTAGTAAAGTCTGCCTGACACCAAACCACAGTTACCATAGATACTTACGGGGAAGGCAAGAACTGCTTTTGTCTGCCCAGTAAAAGCCACTAGCACAGAGACATTTAAGTGTGCTGGATGGTGGGTAGGAGGTACAGACTGTGTGTGGAACCTTGCACTGATCTGATGGTTGACCACTCTGACACACCGCTCCATGATCTAATTCTGTGGTTTAAACCATTATATAGAAACTAATCAAAAAAACTTCTAATTCAAGCTTTTCATAAATAAAATACAATTAACTAGAACACCCATATAACGAAATTATTCACAGAATGCACCATGTTATTACCTGATCAGTATGATGGAGATAATGCTCGACTCAAGAGAACTCACAACGGCAACAGAACATGCAGCCACACATGTGGTAGTCACACCAGAGTGCACAATCTTGCTTCAGAGAAAAAAATGGGAAAATACTCAGCACCTTCTGGAGGAGCAGACAATCACGACAGGGGAGGGAATGTCTACAGAGGCTGAGGGAGGAAGGAAAGATGTTCCTAGTTCCTTTGATCATCAAAATGTGAGACAAATGGGGTAAAGTTGTGTAACAAGATACCAACATGACCAAGTTACAGCAAGCCGTATCACACAAGTTTTAATGGTAGTGGCATGTCTATGTTAGGAAACTTTTTTTTGTGGGGGGGGGGGGGGGGGGGGGGGAGGGGGGGGGGAGGAAAAACGGAATCTAACTGGACAGATTTTTAGCCAGACAGAAGCCCAGTCAGTTTCAATCAGAGTCAGGTGCTGCTAAGAGGCAATAAGAAAACAGTTGGAAAAGAAATCAGACTGACTGACTTTTTACTCCACTAAGACTTCACACAAGCCACAACAAACACACGGTGACACAAAGTGCCACTATTCAGATAAGAATTACCCCAGGTCCCAGAAAACCTATTCAACCGCTAGGTTATATTAGTAGCCTCCGACAACAACCAGGGCGAGGCTTCAAAAAAAAAAAAAAAGAGAACAATATTGTCATTCAGTCATTTTGGTGGTCAACTTCATCTGCATTTCTTTTATTTATTGCAAAAATCAGTTTAAGAAAAAAAAAACTTTCTGGAGTTATATTCCCTTGAATATTAGTAATATTGCCTACCTTTCTATTAATTTTGAAATGGTGCAGAGGAAATGACTCGCGATCTACTGCTTTGCTTTGACTAATGTGCTGTAGGATTTTCAAATATCAGAGGGGTTACAAGGTCACCAGTTTCAAACGTTTGACATTAGATTACAAATCTTTAAGACGGCATTGTACACTAGGATCTGTATAGAACACTTTATAGAATAGGCTGAAGAGTCAACGCGATTTGAAATGCTTAAACTTTAAACTTATGTGATTCTGCGCGATTTTCAAATTTCAAAGGCTGTTACAGTTTATACAACAGGCTTAACATGCAAAAAGTGTGGTTACAGAATGAATGGAATTATTTTCATTAAAGTTGCTAATTAACTCTTGCTGTTTAGGTAAATGCTAAGGTGTGAAACAGACAATATTATTACACTAGCCATTTAATATGTGATGTATTTAAAATAATTACATTTAGAGGATTTAAATTCTGTAAATCTATATTGGTGTGACATTATGTGACAAAAAAATTCTTCAGAGTTGCTTTAACCCTAAATGTCGCTCATTTTGTTATAGGTTTAGTGTGGTTTCTATGAGGGATGCAATTTTTCTTTTATTTTGAAGCTCCATCTGAGGAAGATCAGAACAGGTATGCTTCGTGGTGAGTGGCATGCTTCGCTGCAGACGACACAGGTGAGGAGTATTGTCTGGATTTTTTCACCGGGGCACGCCGGTATGTTGGTAAATGAACAGGCGGACAGACTAGCTGGCTCTGCACAACTTGGTGGAATACTGATACATGATAAGGCCAAGGTGGTTAGTGCCTTGTGTGAGAATGTTTACAGTTCACCACAGTCTGGTGAGATTGATGCAGGGGAAGTGACGAGAGGTTCTGGCACATGCTCGAGGCTCAGAGGAAAGTCAAGACGGACGTTTAATCAGAATGCTACTGGCACCATTAGTATCGGAACTCTTCGCTGGTTGCTGAAGATGGGGACGGAGCGCTTATGTGAATGCCCCGAGTGCTGTGATGTCGGTTCTTGAATCAAATCAAATCAAATCATTGAAGTATGCGATTGTCAATGATGAATACCAAACCAGCTAATCATGGAAAAGTTGTAGTTTTACCACCAACATTTACTGAGGTCCACGAAATATACAAGAATATGTTAAAGATGCCATCACATACGTTAGGCATGGATGTAAGCCATCATTATTCATCACGTACACCTTCAATCTGAACTACAATGACCTGGAGCAAATGTTGACCATTGTCAGTTAAAACGGATCGAGATGATTTTGTAGCAATTCATGAACATGCTGATAAAAGCTGAAGGATTTGGTGCAGTTAAATACTAGGTATGCTCCATCGAGTGGCAGAAATGTGGACTTCCACTTCACACATTTTGATTTGGCTAACAAACTTTATTTCTGCTGAAATTCCAAATCCTGACATAGTAGATTATCAGCTTTAAGACATCGTAATACAAAGTATGGTTTATGGCCCGTGTGGTGCTGTTAATAGGCTATCACCATGCAGGGAAGATGGAACATGACGCAAAATGTATATGCTTAATTTCATCAAGGACAAACAAGTTGCAACGGATGGCTAACCATTGTACAGATGAAGGAACCCAGACGATGGACACACAGCAACTGTCAAAATAAAATCTGGCATTTTTGAATGTTGAATGTTGAATTAGGAAACGACATCACACACTCGTGACAATCCCATAAGTGCTCAGTCCCCATCTTCAGCAGCAAGCGAAAATATCCATTTCCGAAGGTACCAGTAACTTTATGATTGTATATCCGTCTCACCCTTTACCTGAATGTTGAGCGTCGGCCATATTCTCTTGTAACTCCTCGCAGCACCATTCTCCTCAGACCGTAATGATCTATCTGCGCCTCTTCACTGTTTACCGGTTTCCAAATGGCCCTTGCAATAGATAACTTGTCATACATCAATCCACCACCAAGTGGTGCAGAGCCAGCCAGTCTGCTCATTTCAGAAGACACCGGCATGACCTGACAAAAATTCCCAAAGGATGCTAACTACCCGGGATATCTGAAGTAATGGTTACCACTCTGCACGAAGCATGTCTGTTTTCACTTTTCTCAACATGCTCTGTAAGTCAGTTACTATCTCAAACCAGTGGAAGGCAGGAGAGACTGCCTCACCTCCGTCGTCATACTAAACGTTGTTATATATGCAAGGCTTTGCTGCACTAGGCGCCGTCCATTCGCCTTTGCTAAGAAACCTTATACACTTCGTCTGTCCCTCAACACAGAGCCATCTGTATAGATAATCACATCACGTGGGAGAAAACTGTCATGAATCATTTGTTGAACTTCTGATTCTGCAGCACCAGCTGGCCAGTCTCTGCACTCACGACCGGGTAAGCATTTCCGGGTTTCTGCGTATATGTTTGTGGGTATTGTGTGTGCATGTGTGTGTATATTTATGTATGCATGCCAGTATGTATGTATATAGGTATTATGTATGCATGTAGGCATGCATGCATGTTGAGTTTATAAGTGAGGGAAATATGTGTGTGTATGTGTGTATATATATATATATATATGGGTGTGTGTGTATGTGGGTGTGTATATATGCATGTGTAAGAGAGGGGGAGGGCGTGTGTGTGCACGTGCGAGTGTGTGCATGCATTTTACTACCCACACTTTTGTGTTTTTTTTTTCTTGATAATAATAATGTGTATATTATTAGATGAACACAACATGCTTTATTAATAAAAATACAACTGCTGTGTTTGTATGGCTCAATTTATGACCCTCTAAAAAAAGTTTGTTCGTTCGTTAGACTTTGTTCTCAAAAGTCTGTAATGAGACTTTGTATCTTATTACTATATTCCAAGTTTTACAGCCATTCAGCACAAGTGTTGTAATCAGTGTTTTATATATTGTGATCTTGGTGAAGTGGTGAGAGATATAGCATTTGATGTAGCAGATGTTTCATAGCTGGGTAAAACTAATTATCATCACCACCCTGTAACACTACGTGTCAATGGGTCACCAGTTGACTGACATTTTTTCCAGTCAGATCAGTTTGCCTGATAGAGCGGAAACATGGAGAACTCAAAAATTACTAATAAACTAAAAACAGTCATTCACCGATGCCTGCTCCCAATACAGCGAGAATCAAGTGGTATGACAGAATGCTTATCGTTGAGCTTTGGTAGAGAACTAAACGAATATCAGTGAATCCAGAGATGAAAAAAAGATGGTGGCATTGGATAGGACATACACTAAACAACATATAACAAAATATCTTTGCACTGGAACCCACATGGGCACACAAATAAAGACAAACCAAAAACCATATGAAGGGAACTAGAGAGTGATTTTAAAAAGACAGGAAGGTCACGAGGTGAGCTGTTTTCTATAGCAAAGGTCAAGACTTGGAGAGAGTGAGCTGGCCTATGATTCATTGGGGGATAAAGGGGAAAGATAGAACAGTATACCTTATTTGCAGATTGTATTTCCTCTCCCGGCATGCTGGTACAGTTACAGTCTGTACCCAAGAACTTCTATGTTTCCGTTCTTTTGATCTTCATATTATGTTCATGAATGTAGCCAGAGTTTTTAACCTTTCCTGTGTTGTTATTTCCACGTCTTCTGTCTTATCTTGACTGATATCATCATCATGTAGCAGAATTTTTGCATAAAATCGCTCTCATCACTGTCTGTCTGAAAGAAACGTGGTCTCTCGCTAGCTCTCCTGCCTTGGGTACTTTTATATTTATGGAGTCACTTATATGCCATGCCCATCATTAGATTGGTCGACCCCTGTCCCTCCTTCCTGATACCATGCCTTCTCCTATTATTTTTCCAGTCTGCCATAGTACTTGATATGACCAAAATTTATCAGCTTCTAAGATTTGAAGCTGTTTATTAGTTCTTGTCTGATAACTAGTGTTATATTTTAAGCTGCTCCCTTTAAGTGAGTCAAACAATTTCATTGTCTCAAATTCATTTTCTCCCACTACATTTATGTCATATGCATAACCGAGGATATACGGCTTAATGATTAAAAAAAAAAATATGAATAATGGCTAGGTGATGCTGAAAAATCACCCACTGTGTGAACTGATTTAGACAAAATATGTTTCTGTCGTTATATGCCTATGGTGGCATGTGAAAAGTAAATTAAAAAAACCTTAGACAGAAAAATACAGTTATGTACACAGTAGAACGTCAGCACAAAATGATCAAAGAAATCTTACTTGGTAAGCAGACACCTGATGTGCTGTAATAAAATCCCTCACTACAATCACATTTGTTTGATATACAGGACAAGTTAGATGTACATTCTGAGTCTGCACCACAGTTTTCTCCCTTGTTTTTCTCTGGGTTAGGACACAATAAATAAAATACAAATATATAAAAATCATAAATTTTCATTTTATAACACCTACATCACAGCACACAATTATATAACTAGCTTTGTACATGCTACACTGGTAAATAAGTTATAAGTATTTGAAGCAGAAAAACAATATTACAGTTAATAATTAAATAGAAATGGTCACATAAAAAAGTACAAACTCTTAAAGCAAGCTACAGAAGCCAGGTAATAACTGACTATCAAATAATGGGCACTAACAAAACAAACTGAACAGCATCTTTCCAAATGGGTAAACATTTATTATGTGTGACACAAGATATCTAGAGTATATTGTTGTATGTGGCATCTATGATTATGTCAGATAAGCTGAGGTGTGAGGCTGAAATTAAGAACCACTGTATCATGGTTTACAATGCATGACCTCAAGAACTAGGCGGTCACCTCCGTCCAAAATGCAAGAATGGTGTGTGCGTCCTATAGGAATTGTAGCAGTGCATGAGTGAGCCGTGTTATTTTTTCTTGTCTCTAGCAATGAAATAACATCAGTGGAGCAATCTTTGTAAGCCATTCTATATGTTGGAACGTTTTCGTAAGTCAGTCACAGTGGGACTGAGTCCCAAATGTAGCAGATACACAGTGGGAAGTTTATCAGTCTTAGTTGAATATGTTGCCGTTTTCTGGTATCTATGAATTCCATGACCAAACCTTAGTTAATTCATCAACCAAGTGCCACATCTACATCGTAGTTTGGTTGTACTGGCTCTCCAACAGTTTCTGTCTTGTATGACCATGTTGCAATCAGAAAAGTTACTTCCAGTCCATCCTCTGCTGCTGTTCACTCACATGTAATGTTGTCTTCCTCTTGCTCACTTCTCCACAATTTCTCTTTTTCACCTTTCAGTCCAACACATCCTTTCACAATAAGCAATCTGTCTATGTGTCTGCAGTGACTCACAAAAACAGTTTGAAGATAAGGTGTAGTAGTGTAATAATGATGTGTTTCATAATGTTTTGACTAAGTTTAGTGTTGTCTTGCTGCTTTTACAGTATCGTATCTAAAACTACACTGGAAAATTATGAAGACTACATTACTTTGTACGCAGGAAAAGTTTGTGCTGTCATAATAAAAGTCACCAAGACAATCACATGTGTTGTTATTTGTACAGTTCAAAGATACTGCACATTCTAAATCTGCAGTGCATGGCTGTCCTTGGAGTTTCTATGAGTTGGGACAAAATAAATAAATAAAAGTAATTAACAAGCAAATATAAAGGCACAACCTGCCATCAAATTACAGATAATCATACCAAGCAATAAAATATCAGCTCTATATGCATAAGACAAGCAAATTAGTTAAGCAGAAAGGCATACAACCAAACTTGGCATACATGTCTACAGATTGATGTGCAGTTGTCAGCTTGATATTGTAAACAACTCAGATATCATCAGAAGCTGAATGTAGTCGATATATTTACTTGTCTTAACAGAACCCTTTCTCAGAGTCACCACCAACAATGAGATCAATGATAGAATCTCAAAGAACAGCAGCTTCAGAAGACTATACCAACATCTGGAGTTGAAAGGCTATCTTCTTGAAGACAAAGCAAAGGATTTACAAGGTAGCAGTTTACAAGTACTAGCTGATGCGTGTGAAACCTTAAAAGTGCATCAGCGCCATGAAAAACAGCTGAATCGACTTCGTCCAACAACTCAAATAGTTTTTGAAGATCAAATGGCAGGACAGAATTCCAAACACAGTCGTTTTCAACAAGGCAAACCTTCCAAGCATCCACACAATACTGATGAAATATCAGATCCACTGTCTGACCTTCTAGCCACCATCATAGACCATCATGTAGCCAAACATCTCAGTCACAGACTGCCAAATGACTAATGTGTTAATAAGTGAAATTTTTCCAACTGCACACAAGAATACCTTAGGGTTCACACAATCAATCGATTTTTTCCATGAAAAAATTCAAATGTGCCATCGGATAAATAAACTTGTTTTAACAGTAAAGATTTTGTGTACCTGTGGTAAGCACCTTGAAATACAGAACATTTATAAACTACAATCTTCTTCTTTTGTCAAAATCTGCTTGTGCCGCTAGGCAGATGATCGGCAACCGAGCCAGGGCGCGCTCACTCGCTTCATGTGCCGTGATGTTATGAAGTCTCATGTTGTCCGTGACTCCTTCAATCCATTTTCTTCTTGGTCTTCCCCTGCCTCTTGGTGTTTCGATTTTCATGTTGTATGCTCATGATGTTGGCATCGTTGGTTCCATTCTCATTAGGTGACCAAACCATCTCATTCTTTGCTTCTAAATAAATTTAACGATGGGTATGGTTCCAATAGTTCTTGTAATCACATCGTTTCTCACTCGATCTCTTCTGGTTTTATTCGCAGCCACTCTCAAACATCTCATTTCACATGTGGGTAATCTTCTCTCGTGTTCTTTTGTTAATGTCCAAGTCTGACATTGATAACCTAATGTCGGTATAAAGATTGTATTTATAATTTGTCTTTTTACCTCAGCTGGGACAGCAGGGTGTTTTAAAATTGGAGCAAGCTGGTATGCGACATTGTTGGCTTGTTGGATTCTTGCTTCGATCTCTCTGTCTATTTTACCATTGCGGGGGGGGGGGGGGGGGGAGAGGACCAGACCGTGCAATCGAAGTATCAGTAGTCTTTGCTCGACATTGGAAGCAGCCATAATCCTCATTGCAGATAGACCTTTGTGTGCTTTTGTTGTCACATAGTCAACATGTTCCCTGAATGACAAGCTGCAATCAAACCTCACCCCGAGAAACGTCATAACGTTAGTTCTGATCAACACATTATTACGCATTTTCCCCTCTGGTAAGTCCGACTTGACAATGTGATTGTTCAAAGAGAACCATGACACTGATGCCTTCGAAAGATTGACATAGGCATTGGAGCCATCACACCAGGCGGCAATTCGATCGAGTTCTTTGTGCATTGTGCTGGCGATCTCCTGTCTATCACGCCCTCGTCGATAAATCAAAATGTCATCAGCAAATGACAAAGTCCTTTCCTTTCCATTCAACTGCTGCTCAGTGATCAACACCGTATAAACGTTGAATAAGACTGGTGACAACTGTGATCCCTTTGGCAAGCCTGGATTTATCGTTAGCGGTTCTTAAGACCAGCTACCACATCTGAGTACCATATTCCTCTGGAATAGGACCGCGGCAATCCAGCGGATCAGAATAGGATTTACTTCTAGTTTAAGCAGTAATTGCATTAAATATTCATATGGTACTTTATTGTAGGCATCTTCTAAGTCCACCGTTCCCGCACATGTCTCTTCTTTAATCCGAAATCCCTCGTAAAAATCGTAGGCGAAAACTGCAGCACTGAACCATGACATTTATTCAACCCGTACCCTTTAAGTGTTGGTGGGAGCTTATCGATTAGTTCCAAGTAGGTGGTCAATCTTTGTGCGACAATTTTCTCCAAAAGTTTGCCAACAGTATTCTGCATCAAGATGATTCTGTAGCCTCAGATCTTTAAGTGGTCTATATTCGCCTTCTGTAGTGGGAACAAATAACTGTGGAGCCATTCCTTTTGTATCTGACCACTCTGGATGCTGGTATTGAAATCCTCTGCCCCGCTTTTCAAATCAGCATTCGACATCATCAGCATGTAGTTGTGTCGGATGTCGTCAGGGCCTGGAGCAGTGCTGCGTGATTTCTTGAGGAAAGTTCGTCAGGTATCTGCAGTGATTCTGAAATCAGTGCCTAGCACAGTATTCTCGCACAGCATCGACAGTTTCATCTTAACCCCTATTCTTGCAGCTTTGTCTTTCTGGTCAGTTTGCTCCAAGAAGCGCGCAAGAAGGGTTCTTCCGTTATGAGCATCAGTTCTCTGCAATTAGCTATGAATATCTTAAGTAAACTACAATTTAAATGTTTTGAATTTAAAATAGAATAATCGAAGCAATACATAGTGAACTAAAGCAAACCAGCCAAGCAGTGATTAAAATGTTCAATTATGCTCATTCAAACAGCCTTGGACCTGACCATTTTACCTTGAGATCCTAATTATCCGATCCCATCTCCACATTTCATTGGTCTCTATTGAAGTATCTAATTATGATAGTCATGCATGATAATTTGAACTCTACACTTTTTTTTTCAGTCATTGATCCTAGAATGTACATATTTCTTCTGTCACAAGTAAACTATTTCTTCTGGGAATGTCAGTTCATGTTTGAAAACCTATTCACCATATAACTGTCTCATGTCCTTGCCATGCTGCCTTTCATTTGCCCTGATATATAGGCAAAGCACATGACGATGATTATATTTGGCACGTTTTAACCAAGTTACTATTTCACTGTCGCCTGCTTCTTTTGCAATACCGTATCTAAAACTACATCACAAAAATGTCATCACTAAATTACTTTGTACACAGGAATCACTTGCGTTGTCATAATACAAGTCACCGAGACAATCACACATGTCTGATGTACAGTTTAAAGTAGCTGCACATTCTAAGTCTGTGCTGCAGGTCTGCCCTTGGAGTTTCCCTGAGTTAGGAAAAAATAAATACAATAAAATATAAAGACAGCTCGCCAACTTATAATGTATATATCATATCAAGTAATAAAATATTAGCTGTGCATATGTTAGTCAAGCAAATTAGTTAAGCAGTAAGGCACACAAGACCTAGGTCTACATAAATAGGGAAAAAAGCGAAGACTCCAGTGGGGTGAATTTTTGCCAGGCTTGCTGTATATATGTTAAACAAAACTAGTGACAATGGTGATTCCTGGGGAAGGCCTGGGCAAATGCGTAATGGATCTGATCTCCATGTTCCCAAATAAAATACGGCTGTTCTGTCCAACAATGCTGCCCCCCACCCAATTAGCTAACAAAGGGTACACACCACAGTCCATCAAGCAGTGCATAAGATATGTGAAGTCAACACTGATATAGGCATCTCAAGATCTAACGGGACATCAACTGTTTCTTGCTTTTGATTTAATCCCTTATACACATCATATGCAAACGTTCCAGCATTGTCCCATGTTGCCTTTGATGGCCTATAACTGAACATGTTGTCTGGCAGGATGCCCATTCTTTTTAAGTGTAACATCCCTTTCTCCGCCACGATTTGTCCCAGTAGTTTGCCATACATATTTTGCAGAGTTATGATTCTATAACTGCTGAGTTGCGAGGGGTCCCTGTCTGGTTTTGGAAATGGTAATGCAACATATTTGATCAAGTCAGAGGACATGAATATTACTCTTCTACTATAATATGACATACAAGTACTGAAAAATGTAAAGATTCCAGCATTTTAAAACTGGATTGCTTTTTTGCACATAAATGTTGTTAACAATGTCATGGACTTTACATCATCTTAAAAGTATCGAACTGCGTATGTTTTCTGTGTTCTGAGACTTAAAATTAAAAACTGTTCTTCAGTTTTGTATGTGAACCTAGGTCAACGAGAGGGTCCATGAAAGAAATGTTTTCATAAATGCAGCATCATTACAAACTAAAAACATGCATGACAGCTCAGGGTCTTGCATATATATGTGTGTATTTGTGTTTACATATATAAACATCTTTTGTTTGATTTTTCCATGTGCCTAGATACTCACATTTCTCTCCTATATATCGTGTGTGTGTATGTGTGTGTGTGAGAGAGAGAGAGAGAGATAAGAAGATAATTACCTAATTTCCTAAGTCAGGTTTTTATGATAAGAGGCTGATTCTCCGTTAAAAGTCAATGATGAAAAGTTTTTTGAGGCATAAAAAACACGTTTAGACAAGCAAAGGTTGCTGTGTAAATTCTCCGTTAAAATGGAAATATCTCAGGAGATCAATGATGAAATTTAAAGTTTAACACGTTTTGACTAGTACACGTACCACATGTTTACATAACAAATTATAGCATCTGATTTGCAAAGAAAACATTACAATACAGCTCACACTCTAACACAACCATACACAACTGGAACACAAAGACACAACAACACAAAACAAAATAACAGAAACACAGAATCAAAATGTATCTAGACAGGAAAACATTTTGTGTAACATAAGTTAAGGAAATGAAGTTATTATCATTAGACACTCTCATTTTTGCGTCTTATCACTGACAGTTTTGTGGCTGTCATCATTAATCACATGAATGACGTGTCGTGCGGTGACTAGCATGCTTGTCTGCCATCCTGGCAGTCAAGTGTTCAAATCTCTCATCCAGTAGGGATTCTGAAAACTGACGTGGACCCTCTGTATGTATTTTTGCGTGAGTGTGTGTGTTAGTGTGTGAGTCTGCGTGTGTGTGTGTGTGTTGGTGGAGGACCGTATCTGTATGTGTGGGCGTATCTGTGTGTGCATGTGTGTGTATCCATGCATGCATATATGTGAGTGGGTGGTTGAACATGGGTGTGTGAACGCGCACGGGTTTTTTGCATGCATTTTACAACCTATCCTTTTACTTTCTTTCGTGATATTCATAATATAAATATTATCATATGATCATTGCATGCTTTATTAGTAAAATACAACTGCTGTGCGAAAGATGGGTGATTGGAAGAGCCAAATGTAAGACGGACCTGCGTGCCCAATTTGTGACCCTTTGAAAATAATGTTTGTTCGTTCATTTGTTGAATCAGAAAAATATCATTACTTATCATCTGTCATCTTTGTTTACAGAAATCCTTACATTTGCACTTTTGTGGATGACACTTGCCAAGACCTGCCAATCTAGTTATAACGACTGCCCCAGCTTAAGTGGCAGAAGTCACTACTATAACAGTCTATAGTTAAGGATTAGTGACACATTCTACTGGTGAAGCATCACAGAAGTCACATGGGAAACTAAATTTGAACTTCAAGAAGCAGTCTGAAGTTGCTGTAGTCATGAGGCTGCTACTGGATTAGACAAACTCATCACAACGGATCAGATCAACACAACCACAGACAAACTCATCACAACGGATGAGATCAACACAACCACAGACCAGCCTGATAACCATAAACTCTAGGCTGAATAAAGAGATGCTAAGAAAGATAATTCTGCCATCTGCGCAGGACCACAACTAGACAGACAGACAAAACTAGATGAACATAGAAAGAAATTCAGAGAAAAAGCAAATAAACCAGTCCGCCTAGACAAAGAGCTTGTTATCACGATTTGGGGAATAGATCAATACACCTGATGTCACATGACTCAGATATGTACACCTGATGTCACATGACTCAGATATGTACACCTTATGTCACATGTCTCAGATATGTACACCTTATGTCACATGTCTCAGATATGTACACCTGATGTCACATGACTCAGATATGTACACCTTATGTCACATGTCTCAGATATGTACAGCTTATGTCACATGTCTCAGATATGTACAGCTTATGTCACATGTCTCAAATATGTACACCTTATGTCACATTTCTCAGATATGTACAGCTTATGTCACATGTCTCAGATATGTACACCTTATGTCACATGTCTCAGATATGTACAGCTTATGTCATTTGTCTCAGATTTGTACAGCTTATGTCACATGTCTCAGATATGTACACCTTATGTCATTTGTCTCAGATTTGTACAGCTTATGTCACGTGTCTCAGATATGTACACCTTATGTCACATGACTCAGATATGTACACCTTATGTCACATTTCTCAGATATGTACAGCTTATGTCACATGTCTCAAATATGTACACCTTATGTCACATGTCTCAGATATGTACACCTTATGTCACATGTCTCAGATATGTACACCTTATGTCACGTGTCTCAGATATGTACACCTTATGTCACATGACTCAGATATGTACACCTTATGTCACATTTCTCAGATATGTACAGCTTATGTCACATGTCTCAAATATGTACACCTTATGTCACATGTCTCAGATATGTACACCTTATGTCATTTGTCTCAGATTTGTACAGCTTATGTCACGTGTCTCAGATATGTACACCTTATGTCACATGACTCAGATATGTACACATTATATCACATGTCTCAGATATGTACAGCTTATGTCACATGTCTCAGATATGTACACCTTATGTCACATGACTCAGATATGTACACATTATATCACATGTCTCAGATATGTACAGCTTATGTCACGTGTCTCAGATATGTACACCTTATGTCACATGTCTCAGATATGTACACCTTATGTCACATGACTCAGATATGTACACATTATATCACATGTCTCAGATATGTACAGCTTATGTCACATGTCTCAGATATGTACACCTTATGTCACATGTCTCAGATATGTACACCTTATGTCACATGTCTCAGATATGTACAGCTTATGTCACATGTCTCAGATATGTACACCTTATGTCACATGTCTCAGATATGTACATCTTATGTCACTTCTCTCAGATATGTACACCTTATGTCACATGTCTCAGATATGTACATCTTATGTAACTTCTCTCAGATACGTACGCCTTTTGTCTCATGTCTAAGATATCAACACCTTATGTCACATGTCTCAGATATGTACACCTTATGTCACATGTCTAAGATATGTACACCTTATGTCACATGTCTCAGTTATGTACGCCTTATGTCTCATGTCTAAGATATCAACACCTTATGTCACATGTCTCAGATATGTACTCCATGTGTCATATGTCTCAGTTATTTACACCTTATGTCACATGTCTCAGAAATGTACACCTTTTGTCACATGTCTCAGATATGTACACCTTATGTCACATGTCTCAGATATGTACACCTTATGTCACATGTCTCAGATATGTACACCTTATGTCACATGTCTCAGATATGTACACCCTTATGTCACATGTCTCAGATATGTACACCTTATGTCACATGTCTCAGATATGTACACCTTATGTCACATGTTTCAGATATGTACACCCTTATTCCACATGTCTCAGATATGTACACCTTATGTCATTTGTCTCAGATTTGTACACCTTATGTCACATATCTCATGTTTGTTAAGGTGGTGATGAATGACAAGCACCTTATTTAGATTATGGTTAGAATCAGCACCATCTACCTCCTGAGAGCCAGATGTATTTGTGCAGGAATGAGACCAAGATCTCTTGCTGAATGTGAGATAATTGCCTATAGTGAGCTGCAAGACATCAGATGAAAGACAGTACTGGCTGAAGCTGTAAAAAGGAGACGAGAAAGTCATCCAAGCACAGAAATAACTTAAACAGGGTTACAAGCACATGAAAAGTGAAACAATCTTTTCAATTTGGCTAAAGAATAAATGAACAAACAGCCTCCCAATGAAGAGAGAAATGGAACTAAAATGTACTGGGACACTATTCTGAAGAAATAAAATAATTCTACTTGAGAAATTGTCAAAGAGACTCTCCACAGAACAAAAGACATGTGGTCTTGGAAACCATAAACAGCTACCCAGCATTAGTATTCAAGGTATACACAGGAGGTTCAGTATTCAATGTATACACAGGAGGTTCAGTATTTAAGGTATAGACAGGAGGTTCAGTATTTAAGGTATAGACAGGAGGTTCAGTATTTAAGGTATACACAGGAGGTTCAGTATTTAAGGTATAGACAGGAGGTTCAGTATTCAAGGTATACACAGGAGGTTCAGTATTCAGGGTCACCTCATATGCATGACACTGCGCTTATATTATCCAAACAGAAACATGTTTAAGTTTGTTTATTCCTGCAATATAAATTGCTCCAAGCAGATGTTTGAAATACCAAGTGCCACTGAACTGGTGCACTGCCTTGTTGAACAAAAACCATTTGATTTAGCAATCGTCAGTGATTCCTCATCTATCTACGCTGCAGACACTGAAAAACTCCATATCTGCCCTGGAGACACTAAAAAATCCTATATTTGCCCTGGAGACACTGGAAAACTGGATACAAAAGCAAAAACACCTCTTAAAGTAGGTAGAGCAAGTCAAATTTGAAAATATCCCATTACATCAGTACAAAATTTACAGTGGATCACTGGTAATAACCTTTGTGAGAAATGAAAAAGCTCAATCAGGAACTGCATAACAGCGAAGAGACGGAACTTAGAAAATAGAAGTAATTCAATACAATAAATAAGAAACAGGAGTATTGTTCTGTGGGTGTATTGTGCAAACTAAATTGGTAGGAAAAGGATGGAATAAACTGTTCGTAATGTAGAGCAACAGAATTATGATTTTACAGAAAGATACTGAAAACATATCCGTGAGTGCGATACAACTCCACCGGGACATCCACCAAGCGATAAGCACCCGGTGACACAAAGTGCCACCATGCGTTTGACGATCAACCGAGGAGAGAGGTCCCAGAAACCTCGTTTAACCATTCGGTTATATTAGGGCCCCGACACAGCCGGGGTGAGGCTTTAAATTGCGCGCCATACTGAGACAACAGATGATCTGCAAAAAAACGTGTCTTGAACAGCTTAAGTAGGTAACCTAAAGGTTTTGAAAAGAAAGCTAAGACACACAGGAAGCTTATCACAGCTTCTGCTGTTTTATATTTAGTGAGTTTTACGGTTTCTTGTTCTTCTGGAATGGGAACACGTTGTTCTAACACCGATGCTTTATAGTCTCGGATTGTTCCTTGCTGCCGATCTTTAAAGTGGTTAAAACAGCTCGGTTAAATATTTCCCCCCTATGTCTGCTACTTCTGATGGATCTATTCAGGGTCTTTCTGTCTTATAGTTAATCATTTCTGTTGAATTATAGCTCTCAACTAGTTTTCGGAACCTTTGACTACTTTTGGAAAATGTTCTGCTGGCTGTTTTCTCAGTTCCTAGTGAGCTAATGATTGTCTGAAAAGTTCCCAGGTTGTAACATAAAAAATTACCAACAATGTGGAATCAGTCCAACTACCTCCACCGAAACCTGCTGTAATATCAGCAGTGTCTCCAGCTTTTATCAGAGCACAAATGTGACTGTCTGATTACAAATGAGGAAGAAGAACGATATTGATGCAGTGGGAGATAACCTAAAAAACTGAGACTAAAAACTGAGATAGAAAAAGTTTACGAGATTTTCATTGCACATTTGATTAAACTTTCTGGTTTATTACCTGTAGTAGTTGAAACTGCGGTGACCCTTTCTGAAACAATAAAATAATGCATATTAAATGCGAATGGACTGCACCAGAACATAAACTAAACACTATATTTAATCACTGAATCAAACCTAATCTTCATCGCACTCAGAAGCCTATAAGGCATAGCCAGATTGTCGCCACTCAGATCAATCCTGGGCCATCCTCTCTATCTCCAGTTTTGTCCATCGCGTAGCCTTGAGTTCACCCTCAAAAGTTCGCCTCCAAGTGCCTCTGGGCCTGCCTCTTACCCGCAGTCCTTGTGTTGTCCATTTCATTGACGTCTCGGCCGTCTCACTTTCTTCATTCTGATTACATGTCCAATCCAACTACATTTTTTTTTCTAAACGTGCATCTTCTTAGTCTGTCATTTGTTGTAATCTAGAATTTCTGATTTTATCTTCCCATATGAACCCTAACAATCTTTGAGAAGTCTTCCCTCAAAACCTTTGAAAATGCTCTTTATCTTTCTGTCTGTTTTCCAAGTTTCTGCTCCATTAAGGAGAATTGTCCTTACGCGTGTTTTGCATATTTTGAGTTTAGTTTCAGTGCTGTAGATGTGTGATCTTCAGACGCTCTGTTGTCAGCAGCATTTGCTTTCGCAATTCTCTGCTTGATTTCAACCACTACATTTCCACCTGAGGAGATATTGCTTCCCTGGTAAGTGAAGTCAGTTACTGTTGCAAACCTACATTATCTATTACTATAGGTCTTTTACTTTTGGGGCTTATCTCCAGCAGTTTATTTTTTTTAACTTTGGCTGATGACACAGATATCATCTGACGAGTCCAAATGTTCCAGAGGTTCGAGAAGGTTCCACTGAAGGCCCGTCATGGTGCCCGTGGTTACTTTTTTTGTAACAATAATAAGAACTGCACAGAGACGCATACACAACAGGGGCCCACCAATCATCAGTAGAAGGATCCCTCAACGACGATTGTTTCCGTCAATTACTTCATATACAGTCTTGAAAGGTTCGCTGACCTGGCTCATGACGCCGGACCTCGATCTTCCCCAGCTGCAACTTATCGGACTTTCGGACAGGAACAAAACGAAATGGTGACTTTGCATGAGGAGATTTAGTGCTATATATGTGTCGCTGTGGTAGCAAATTAGCCGCCTACCTTCATGATCAGAGTGACAAGCTTACGGTTGGTTCATGGGACAGGTGTTAGACATTGGCAATTGACAGAGAGACACTGGCAGATATTTATCGGACACTTTGGCTTCTAGGGATGAAAAGTTTTTTTTTTTTTTCTACTAGGTGCTCGGACCAGTCTACTGAGACCCATCCCCCCACGACATTTCAAAGCGTCTAGAGCCAGCTCGAAGCCCTTTCTGAAGCCTCGCCTAGTTATTTTAGTGACTGTTTACGCTCTTTTCCTCGCAAGCTCATGTGCTTTAGTACATTTTACGTGGAAGTAGGGATAAGTTCTCTTGCGTCTGCCTCGACGGCGAAGATTTTTACTGTGTACGCTTCGTCTCATCTCAGACAGGCTACAAACTCACCGTAGTTTTCGAGCTTGTACATGTGATTTTCTACCATCCATGACTCGTATGGCATGGTCAGCTCTATCAAGATGAGCTGGCGTTTTTCCGCAGAGTGCCCAAAAAAAAAAATCTCAGGCAGGTCTTCCGGATTGACTCTAGGTACTTTTCAAAACCAGACAGGTCGACCGCCAGTAACCAGTCCATCACACAGTCAAGTATTGATGGAGCGTATGCGACCTTGTTGACTTTACCTTGATGAGGAGCATGGGGAGGGCGGTAGGATTGGCTTTTATCCTGGCTTGATCCACAGTGTCTGCTAACTCTTTCATTACTTTATTACGGCATCATGTTTATCGTTCCTGGCCTAGGGCGTTTCTGCACGCAGACAATACGTGCTCGAGCGTTCGTTTCGCTCTGCATATAGTACATGTCGGGTCATGGTCGCACACCACTTGGCCATAATGACGCTAGAGGGTAAGGCATCTTTATCTTATGATAAAGGTCAGCCGCAGCGGGGCTATTCGCCAGATCTCACCCCATGTGAGTATTCGTGGCAATGCGCTCTCGAGGCTGATCTACTGGCCTTGCTGCGACTGTTGCGCAGCTTTTTGGACTCGAGTCTTTTCGGTGTCCCTTATTTTCTGTACTAACATGTCTCTGCGTTCTTTGACTGAGGCTTTGGACTACCAAATGACTTTTTTGTGCCCTAGGCCGCGTCGGTTGGTTTGTTTGTAACCCATGACTTCCCTCAATTTTAGTGCTTTCTGAGCAGATTCTATCGCATCTTGGACCTTCCATTTCGTAACTGTCTTTAGAGCAGGCTGGACAGCTACCACTGTGGGGTCTGAAGACTAGCTTTGCATTATCGCGAGTCTTACCTTGCCGACTTTAAACACTTCAGTTATTGGTTTGAACGGAAATACCAGCTTAGTTTGCTTACAATAGAAAGCCACATCGGTCAGACAAGGTTGTGCTCCAAGCCACTTCCTCATGGCAGGTGTTGATTTTTTTTCCCCAAATAGTCTCCGCTGCAGTCATGCTTACCTCGTACACGAGTAGTGGCTAGAGCAGCTTGGGAACCAACATGAAGTGGAGACACTAAACCTTGGACTTCCCGATCAGTCTGTATGGCTAAATAGCAAGCAGGCCTGTTGCCAGTGACGCATGTATACGCCGAACTTCCGCTCTATCAGATAACTTCGAATCAAAGACGCGGTCAAGGCTCTTCACCGGTTCCTCTAGAACCGTGGGTATCTTTTTCCTTGCCACCGTGAAACTGGTTGCCATCACTCTACCCTTCAGGTTGGAAATACTTGCTAACATGACTTAGATGGCCATTACGAACAGACTTAGCGAAGTCGTACATCTCATTGCTATGACAACCTGTAGCTCTGTCCACCACGTATTAATTGTGGAGGCAGAGAAGCGTATGGCAAACTTTGGGAAATATTGCTGGATCATTTCGGTGATCTGTGACGATACGTGGAACATGCAAAGTGCCTGCCATAATAACTTCTGGGGTACCGCACTATAGGCGTCGTCGAGGTCCAACCATATTACGTGCACTTCCTTTTTCGCTGCCTTCGCTATCTGGATACTCTTCCAGATCATGGTTGCCTGCTTAAGACACATGGGGACGCCCGGGATGACACCATTTCGTACAGTAGTGTCAATGTATCTGTTCTCCATCAGATACTGTGTGAGTCTGCGTGCCATAGCCCAGAAGAATATTTTGCCCTCAATGTTCAACAGCGAGATAGGTCTTATTTGGGATGGATTATAGGGAGTGTAGACTCCGTTGTTCTATCTACACTGTCAAAGGCCTTTTCAAAGTATATAAAGTGGTGCAATGTGGCATTCCATTCTAAAGCTTGTTCCACAATATTTCTGAGAGTGAAAATTTAATCACAGCAGTTTCTTCCTTGTTTTAATCCTGCCTGATCTTCCGACAAAACTGTTGTCTATTCACATCTTCATTCTGTTGTATATTACCCTACAGAGGGCCTTTCCGGGTACAGAAAAAAATGTTTTGCCTCTTCAGTTGTTGCAGTTGAAGAGATCACCTTTTTTCGGTAGTGGGATGAATACACAATTTTTCCAATCTGTTGAAACCCCTTCCTTTCTGGCCTATTTAGCAACTCGGTAAAATATTCTTGCCATCTAATTATTTTCTCCCATTGTGTCTCTCAGGTTTCCTTCATTAAAGCTAAAATGTTTACGACTAAGATCATTTGTTATTTTATAGAATGTTCTGTTATCACCTATCATTGCTTCTTCTTCCGCTTTGGTAGCTTTGAGCTCCAAATATTCCTTTCTGTCTTTCTTTAAGCTTTTCTTTACTTCTTTATGTTTGGTGGTATATGCTTTCTGTGCAACCATCTTTTCCAGTGTACTCTTTGCAAGGTTTATTTGGAATCAACATGAAGTGGAGACACTAAACCTTGGACTTCCCGATTAGCCTGTGTGGCTATATAGTAAGCAGGCATGTTGCCAGTGACGCATGTATAAAAAAAAATTGTTTCAAAAAATATGAATCCAATAAACATAAATTCAAAAATATTTTTTTAAAACATGGTTAGACTGTCCCTTAGAGCCATTATAGCTTCTCTAGGGAGAGTGCAGAAGAGTAGTCTAAAGTGTCAACCATGCCTCTAGGTTCTGAGGCCTCTGACTGTAGTGGTTGATCGTTCACATGCTATTGTTATGTCGCACACAGAACCTTATATCCTGTTTTACTACATCACGATAGCAATCATTATCATGTTATTAAGCATATTTTTTTCCCGCTCTATCGGATAACTTCGAATCATAGACGCAATCTTTTTGCATTTTTTTTTTTAAATCTTTGACCAGGATTCTTTAGATATCCATTCTTCTCTCACATGTTTCTTGATTTTACAGTCTCAATTTTTTAGGAGCGATATTTTCTTTTAAAGTAATGTAACAAATTCCCTGCTACTTGCCAAACAGAAATAATGTTTATCACATCAGTGTCCCTGAGTGTTATACTTGTCATTCATTTCTCACATCTAGTAATTGCTGGTATCATTGCAGTTCGCGCCCTTGTCTATTCAGCAAAGATAAACAAACGACATCTCTTGAAACCACATACAGAGACTACGCAGACGATTCACGTACAACCCCATTGTGCCAGCCTGGATTTCCAGACCTCTGCAATTCTGGGTTTATACAAGCGTTCAATACACAACGGCAATTTAGTACATTTCATTTATCAGCCTGTTATTTTGTTTAATGCATGATTTTTTTTTTTCACGTTTTTTTTTTTTTACATACTCTTTTTCTGGTACACATACTTTCCGTAAAAGTATTACAAAGCGTTTTTCAATAAAGAAAAAAAATAGAGACAGACACAAGCTGTCATAGTCCTGTCTACATAATGTGTGTTAATTTTACTTACCAAGCTTTTACAGCAACAACAATTACTACTAAAATACTACTATCGCTGCCAATGCTGATGCTACAGCTACAGCTGCTGCTGCTGTGGCTGCTGCTGTTACTTCTACTGCTGCTGGTAAAACATATTTTTGTGTTTGTGGAACTACAAGACAAAATTGGGCAGATACTTACTTGCTTGGTGAACCTGCAAGTAAAGAGAACAAAACATACATGTAAGCTCCTTTAACTACAAATACTAGAACGTGTAAGTAATACTTTAGAAACCTGTCTTTAACTGTATCTTAGGAGTAGCGAGCGCGATTCATAATGCCGATGTGCCGTGGTCGATCCGAGCTGCAGGCTGTTTGACAGCAGAACCTATTGTGCTGGTTTTGACAGCGGTACCCAGAGCCGACAGTTGAGCGAGCAATGGCAAACTTCTGAAAGTAAACATTTGCCTAGAAAAACCACAACAACTACACCAGCCTAGCGGCCCAGTAAAAATTGCTCATCGGGCCAGCTCTGTCCCGTGGGCCACAGTTTGCCCACCCCTGATTTAAATACATGTGTTTTCAGCCAGCAGTACGTGTGCCACACACTTACTGTTGCGCCATAAAGTAAGGGGTGTTTTGTTTTTGTAAGATTTACTACAAACTCAGAAGAAGTAAAGTAAAAGATCTCTTTTTTACGTCTTAGGCGCATCAGGCTTATGGGAAGAT
>CAJHNH020002945.1:82500-88455 GCA_905116865.2 Candidula unifasciata
ATTTTACGAACACAGATTAAAGATGAAGATGAAGTAGAAGAAGAAGAAGAAGAAGAAGAAGAAGAAGAAGAAGAAGAAGAAGAAGAAGAAGAAGAAGAAGAAGAAGAAGAAGAAGAAGAAGAAGAAGAAGAAGAAGAAGAAGAAGAAGAAGAAGAAGAAGAAGAAGAAGAAGAAGAATAAGAAGAAGAAGAAGAAGAAGAAGAAGAAGAAGAAGAAGAAGAAGAAGAAGAAGAAGAAGAAGAAGAAGAAGAAGAAGAAGAAGAAGAAGAAGAAGAAGAAGAAGAAGAAGAAGAAGAAGAAGAAGAAGAAGAAGAAGAAGAAGAAGAAGAAGAAGAAGAAGAAGAAGAAGTCTTCAACTTTTTTCTTTGGCTTGAAATAGATTACTTATGTCTGCAATGTTGTATCTAGTAGGAAGAAAACAGTGTCTAGCCCACTAGCGTTGGCGATCAAGCTTCTTCGCATCTTACGATCTCCATCGACAGTGTCGGTTCGAGTGGTAACACTCCGGAAATTCCTAGAGAAGAAAAGGCAGATTTGTGATGTTGTCTGCAGTTTCCGTCGAGTAAAAAAAAAATCGGTAGAGCATCATATGAATGAGGCGCTAATTAGCATAAATAAGATGTTTTGCAGTGTGTGTGTGTGTTTAACTTTCGTTCAAGATGCTAATCAAACGCTGACATGAGACACAATTATTCCTTATCATTCTCTTATGTTCTTTGGAAGAGAATTTAAGTCATAAATGTAGTTGCACAAAGTGTAAACATACTGACTAAAGGATCCAGATAGAGTCAACATCCCCAATACATCTGCTTGTAGAGGACGCAATCAAACATACTTACATAACAACTTTTTAAATGTGCCTTAGAATCTCGTTCATAGTTTTATTGATAATATAATGTTTTTGTACCTTTTAATATCGGCTGTATGCCTTTATGTGTGGTAGTTTGATAGTTAATACATGGTCTAGCCATGACACGCTTTGTTGCCTGGTAGGTTGTGTTGTCGTGAAGTCTTAGACTATCAGTTACTCACTCTATTCATGTCCTTCTAGGTCTTCCTCTACCTATTGGTGTTTCCATTTTTATGTTGTACGCTCTTGCTGTCGGCATAGTTGAATTTATTCTCCTCAGGTGGTCGAACCATTTGAGACTTTGTTTCTTTATGAATTTAACGATTGATAATACTCCAACAATTCTTCTGATGTTTTCATTTCTCACTCGATGGCAACAGCATTTCTCTAAACATCTCATTGAACAGTTTATATAATGTATGCATATCTGTCATTAAGATCCCTCCTCTTGCCTTTCTAGTTTTGCCACATGCATTCGTCCTACCCTTACTTTAGTCTTGGCTAGTGTCTTTCACTTTCCCCTTCTCTACATTTAGGTTTTCTCAAAGCGGCTAAACGTACGAAACGGTTTTCATTCTCTTGTGAAATTATTCAATACTTTACAGAACGTTATGAATGGTAAACCAGAAGCCGACATTACGGTTTGTCGTCTATATGTATACATTTAAAAGTAATGCTTCAGTGGCGTTATATTTCACAGCAATAAACAACCAGCGTGTCTTCAGAAGGAAATAAGTATATAAAAAGAAACAAACAGATATGCTAAAATCCTACAGAGCACAAAACATATGTAATACCCTAGCGTGTCTCGGGTCATTGAAACATCAATGGAAATTTGGGAATTAAGATTGTGTTTATTATTGTGTCTAGTTTCAAAAGTGGAAACACCGAAAAGTACCTGGATCGCTATTAAGTGCTTACTTGATCTTGACTTTAATTAAGGTGGTTTATGTTGTGTTTTCAGCTTCCTCCTGGTTCTTGTAGTTGTGTGATGTTTTCCTCACAGTAGTTGTGTGATGTTCTCCTCAGTGTAGCTGTGTGATGTTCTCGTCACTGTAGTTGTGTGATGTCCTCCTCACTGTAGTTGTGTGATATCCTCCTCACTGTAGTTGTGTGATATCCTCCTCACTGTAGTTGTGTGATATCCTCCTCACTGTAGTTGTGTGATATCCTCCTCACTGTAGTTGTGTAATATCCTCCTCACTGTAGTTGTGTGATATCCTCCTCACTGTAGTTGTGTGATATCCTCCTAACTGTAGTTGTGTGATATCCTCCTCACTGTAGTTGTGTGATATCCTCCTCACTGTAGTTGTGTGATATCCTCCTCACTGTAGTTGTGTGATATCCTCCTCACTGTAGTTGTGTGATATCCTCCTCACTGTAGTTGTGTGATATCCTCCTCACTGTAGTTGTGTGATATCCTCATCACTGTAGTTGTGTGATATCCTCATCACTGTAGTTGTGTGATATCCTCATCACTGTAGTTGTGTGATATCCTCATCACTGTAGTTGTGTGATATCCTCCTCACTGTAGTTGTGTGATATCCTCATCACTGTAGTTGTGTGATATCCTCATCACTGTAGTTGTGTGATATCCTCCTCACTGTAGTTGTGTGATAACATCGAGTGGAGGGCATCATTGAGTTCGCGAGTATCGGTGCTTTGACTATCCTGTGGATCTGATGTAGCTAGAGCTCCTGGGTTGCAGTGTTTTGTGCAACGCTATCATAATCAATCATACACTCGGTTGAAGAAGAGAGACAGAGAGAGAGAGAGAGAGAGAGAGAGAGAGAGAAGGAGAGAGAGAGAGAAAGAGAGAGAGAGAGACTGAGTTATGTGCAATTAAATCAGGCGCTATACATTTTACTACTTCCTGTCTGAACTCCTTTCAAGCTGTCCACCACGTACAGAAAAATTCTAGACATAGCTATACTTAGAAAAGAAAAGAAAAACGAAAAGCACAACAGAATGTTCTTCTACTAAAGTCCGCGGGGAATATCACTGAGTGCCTTGCTAACATCGATGAACACATGGCAACTGGCACAGACAACTTGGAGCAGGGAGACAGAAAGGTTAGTGGGATGTATTATTAACCCAGTGGAGAAGATTTAATTTTAAATATGAGAAGAGTGGGTTCTAACCCAGGGAAGTCCCATGGTAGTGACTTGAATAACCCAGCTCTCGACCAACAGTGTCTTGTATACCATGATGAGCCATCCTGAAGAAGAAGAAAACGCGAACGTAAACAGACAGAGCACGCCTGTTACCAGATCCCACAAAGACAGCAAAGAATAGTCACACTATAAAACCACTGTCATAAGAAGCGACCAGTGAGAAAAAAATGTGATACCGTACGCCTTTTTCTGTTTGAAAGGTTTAATGGAAAATCTGTCAATATATGACAGAGAAAGGCTGACCTAATTTCAAATTTAAAGAACTATTTTCTTAACGATAAAAGTAATTTTAACGTCGGTATAGTTAAATCAGTGAATATATAAACATTTATTAAACAATGTATAAAACATTATTCACAAAAAATCACGGCTGTTTAGAGATTACAACACTTGTAAAATATCAACGCTGTAGTTAGCTTCAATAAATGATTTCGAAGAGATCACTTTCCCGGCAGGTTTGAGAACTCGAGCAAATTCTGCTTGACAAGACTGAGGAAGATAGTGTTCCATTATCGCCCCTAAAACTGTCACCGCGTCATAGACACCTGGTTATGGAAAGCACCGATTAAAATAAATTAGTTGATATCTTGATTTCAGTATTGGTTACTTGTTCATTTGCACAATTCTTGGATAAAAATGAATTGATATCAACAGTCGTCTTCTTCTTAGCGTTTACTGGCTGTAGATTCCGGAGAAAAGTTCTGGTCGTTTGTCCACGTCTGGAATTTGGTTTGAGTTTTGCTTGCACATTCGTTTAACAGATCTGCTGGCTTAATTGGCAGACTGTTGGTTCCTTACATCTCATACATACATACACCGATTCACAATATGCTTATTAGGGAAAGTATGTCTATTAGCTTTTTTCCGCAATGGGCCTTAAAGAATGGTATCAAACGTCTTCATAGACACCTGGAATATAGTAAATGTTTACGCTTCTGTTGACTCTCCTGTCACAAAGAAACACTGGGACTAGCTCAAAGAGTTTGAGGAAATCCCTGGTAATAGGCGTCTAATTAGTGGAGATTTCAATGTGCGGAACAGAGCACGGGACAGTACGGGGGAAAAGACAAGGAAATGCTTTAGCCGAGGCTATTGTGGATGCAGACGCCCTCTCTATAAACGACGGTAGACCAAACAGAATGGCGACGAGAGCTGGTAATGCAGACACGGCTATTGGTTTGGCGTTTGTTACACGGTCAGCAGTTCTGGAAACACAATGGAGTGTCCTAGGCGATCATGAGAGTGACCATATACAAAGCTCAGTCTTGATTTCTAAACCTAGCAAGATCCTGGCAGTGAGAACGCGCAAGACTTTGATGTATGAAAGGGCTAGTACGCTTCTTGGGCGCCTTTGACAGAAGGTATACAGCAGAGCTACCGCCTCTGTTTTTTGTGCACTACTTCCGTTTTGATGTAGAAAAGCCATGAAGAGCAAAGTGAGCAGCAGTTCAACAAGTACAGAAAGTACGATAGACAACTCACAGATTACAAGATGAGGTAGTGAAGCTATAAATTAGAAAGGAAAAAGTAGAAGAGTTCAAGCGGTGTGCAGCAGATGCAAAGAAGTTTAAATAGGAACATTTCATGAGTGAATTTGAAGGGGATAAATCACTGGGTAGGTTTTAGAAAGTTCACAGACTGAGGCAATGGAAGGATCGGCCTATCACAACAGGTATTGCATACAATGAAAATGGTATGCCAGGGACAACAGAAAAAGATAAAGGGGAAGCATTTTGGGAAAGATTTATTTCCCAAACTGATCATAATGATAGGGAGTTTAGCATTTCAGTTAGAGATAATCTGTATAATACTGTAAATAGGGTGAAGGATATAAAATAGATATATTGCAAAAAGCAAAGGACACTATGCCGGGGCCAGACGGAGTGAGGTATGACTACGTGAAGAGTGTGAGTGGTGAAGACTTGAGGGAGATGACTTTTCACTTCAACCAGCTTCAGAACAGCTTCAGTACGTAGCTACCTAATCCTACTTCCAAAACCAGGCAAAGATCATTCCAGACTCAGCGGTTTCAGGATTATCGCCCCAAAAATATTTTAGGCAAGGTGCAAGAGAAGATTATTGCTGTTAAACTACAATTGTTTTTGGAAAGGAAAGAGCTTCTGTTTAGGTGGTTACCGGTCAAGCAAAGACACCTGGTCAAATGCACCTACTTTTGCTTTCGAGGCTAATGAAGGGTTCAAGAATAGACAGGAGATTGTAGTGGCTGCACTTGTTCTTGATGATGCCTATAATAGAGTCAAATAGGATGTTTTGATATTTGCGCTCACATAACATAATATAAGATTGACCCGTTAGGGTCGTGGCGGTGTATTGATGGAAGCACTAGTTTGTCCGTGGCTGATGAACTGGCTAGCAGCTGTCCTGCATTCACATATGGTTGTCATTCGCCTAGGTACATGGACCTCAGAACCAAGTAATATCGCCCCAGGACCACCCCAAGGTTCTTCAATTTCACCAGTGCTCTCCAATGTGTATACGTTAAAAACTGCAGAATTTCAAGCACCAGGTGTTGTAAGAATAATGATATTTGCATATGATGTTTTTGCATATAGACAAGGAAGCCATAGGAAACAGGCAGCCCAAGAGCTGCAGGCAACTGTGGACAAAGTGACTGACTGGTATGCAAAATTAGGGGCTCTCGTAAATTCAGAATAGGCGGCTATTTTGTGGGGCTCTCTGGACAATAGAACTGTAAAGGCTAATGCTCCAAGCCTCACAATTAAAAACAGAACGTCTAAAGAGAAAGCAAATTGGGGTACCTGGGCATCATTTTCCTTCCTGAAAAACGTGGAGGCAGTTGCTGTAAAATTCCAAAAATTACTCAGTCTCTCTCAGTATTATGGCAGCAACATGACCAGTTACAAAGATTGTGTTCACAATGTTTCAGCATGTATCCTGTTGGTAATCGAT
>CAJHNH020002946.1:0-17500 GCA_905116865.2 Candidula unifasciata
AATGATGTTAACCATCTATAGGGTTACAGGGAACCTGAGAAAATACATCAATCAGCCTTGTGTTGAGAATTATGTCGACACATCTGGGGCAGGTGGAGGTGTTGCGGTGTTTTTGGTGTTTTCAGATTAGTAATGGAAAGAGCAAGGTTCATACTGCGTCTTTCTCCACGAGCAATGTCACAACTAAATGTCTCCACCCTGTTATAGTATATTGTTTTATACATATCTAAATTATTGCACGATCATATAAAACTTGACATAATTAAGTGGACAAACGCTCGCCTGCGGATTGGACAGTCATTAGTTCAAGTCACAACAGACCCAGGTCGACTTCGCCTTAAATGGACACCAGCTATAGTCATGGGGAGTAAAGGCAGCAGGTTTGATGTCGACCACATCAACGCCCAGGTACCACTTGGTCTATAAAACTTAGGCCAACCCTATATGCCCACACAGATGACGTCATTTACTCAAATTGTATGTTGCATAATATAATAATCATAAGCAATGTAATGTATACTCAACTGATGATACCACATGGCACAGGATGATGGTTTATACAGTTAGATCTTTACGCAAGGAAACCGAATGAATATTTTCCGAAAAGGTGACAGAGGGAAGGAGGGTTCGCTATTGTAGAGTCCTAACTGTGAATAGTAGTCTAAAGAAAGTTATAAATGTAGGGACTAGTAAATTGTCCAACGGACAAGTATCAAGGTTGATGAAGTCACGGAATATTTATACAATGGTAGAATATAGAATGGTAGGATCTCGATAAAATAACTTAGGATACAGCTAAGGCTTACAGGGGATCTCAGCTACTCCCTACCATTATAAATCTCACCTGAATTCGTATGATTTTATTATTAATATTATTTCTTGGTGGTAGGCCGATGGAATGGCTAAGGCTGTCGTTTGGTGTAGTGACGAATCTAGCTCTAAGGGTTTCTCCTAGTAACACTACGAAAACGTCATAAGTTATGTGCCCCTTCGTACATTTTCTACTCTTCTCGCATCTATATTCAACTATATTTATTTTAAGTGCGCAACTCTTCTAACCACATGATGCAATTAACTCTTGCCGAACTAAAATCTTCCGTTGGTTTGTCACATAGACAGAGAGACAGAGAGATAGAGAGAGACAGAGAGAGACAGAGAGATAGAGAGATAGAGACATAGAGACATAGAGAGATAGAGAGATAGATAGATAGAGACATAGAGAGATAGAGACAGACAGACAGACAGACAGACAGACAGACAGACAGACAGACAGACAGACAGACAGACAGATAGACAGATAGACAGACAGACAGATAGATAGATAGATAGATAGATAGATAGATAGATAGATAGATAGATAGATAGATAGATAGATAGATAGATAGATAGATAGATAGATAGATAGATAGATAGATAGATAGATAGATAGATAGATAGATAGATAGATAGATAGATAGATAGATAGATAGATAGATAGATAGATAGATAGATAGATAGATAGATAGATAGATAGATAGATAGATAGATAGATAGATAGATAGATAGATAGATAGATAGATAGATAGATAGATAGATAGATAGATAGAAAGAAAGAACGTGTTATCCGACGCCTTTATCAACTAGCATCACTCGTGCTTTTGTGTGTTTATTTTAATTGTCCAAAGGCATTATCGTCCACGCCTGTCAGTGAGTTAATTGAGAACGTTGACAATGTCAGATACGCGAAAGTCTACAGTGCAAAACTATAGATTCTGATTGTTGCACGAGACTTGAGTTCTCTCCCCCCCCCCCCACCCCCACCCCCCCCCACACACTTTTTTCCCCTTTTAATATTTTTTTATATATATATATATATATATTTTTTTTTTAATCATGACCTTCTATTTCTCTATGCTTCGCACCTTTCGTAATCTGTTTTGACATTTCAGTGAATCACAAATAGAATCATTGATCACTCCCTTACCTGCCACTGATCTCTACAGGGTAAGCATGTCTGTTGTGCCGTCTGTGCAGCCGTTGATACAGAAGGGTCATGTATATCTGGCGAGTGCTTTCCACGGCATTGTACCATGGGCCGACCAACACGAAGATGGGGGGGGGGGGGGGTTTACCCGCTGTTCTTTCTTATATATCACATCTCACGTGTTGTGCTTTTTCGTTTATTGTTTTCTAGGAATGTCCATATCTGGCGTTAATAGCACAGAGTAGGTACCAAATGTGCATTTATCAGCTGATATGCATGTTGCTTACTAACACTCTAGCATTGGACTTTACAATAATAGCAGATGCTATTACCATAACAAGAGGGAAAACTTCATGGTCCCCAGGGACTAACGGCTGCTTTCTAACTAACAAGGTCAGCAGAAGCTAAATAAGCTACCAACGAGCACTGAACTAAACAGTTAAGCACGCAGCTAGTTACAAAAGCAAGCAATCATTCAATGAAGCCAATAAGCTAACAAGTATGCAATAAATTTAGCAAGTAGCTAGCAACATAGCACACGATGTTACCATAACTAGCGGATGAACTACAAGGTGCCCAGGGACTGGCGGTTGCCTTAAAACTAACAAGGTCAGCAGAAGACAAATAAGCAATCAGCTGATCACTCAACTCAACAGTCAAACAAGTAGCTAGTTAAATAAGCAAACAATCATTCAATGAAGCGAAAAAGCCATCAAGTATGCAATAAATTTATCAAGTAACTAGCTAAGTAAATAGTCAATGATGGAAGCAGGTAAACAACATGCAAAGCGAAAAAGCAGGAAACAACACGATCTTCAGCAGAAACAGTAAGCGCAAGGCAATCTTGCTGGACAAAAACTGACCTGATTTTGTCAGGGGATTTCCTCTACACAGCCGAACCAGCATGTTGCCGCTGTCATAGCGGGACGCCAGCAGACGGACAGTGCTGTCCGGGAGGTCACTCACGGACACCTGGGACATCGGCTGTCCGAGAAACAGTTTGGTCTTCATCAGGAATAAAGACATGTGGACTCGATGATACCATGCTAGGAAAAGCGCCAGTTTGATATATTGTCCGCTTTACCTCGGCACTCTCTCTAGGACAGTATGGTCAAACAGCTTTGGCACTTCTTGAGAAGTTTATGTAATTTAAATGTACTTTCTGGAAAATTCCATTACGTGGGTCATTCATAAAACGATCAATGTTACATTTAGTTTAGTTAATATGTGTTTACAGTCTACTGAGATGATTGTGGCTTCATTAATGTGTTTACAGTCTACTGAGATGATTGTGGCTTCATTAATGTGTTTACAGTCTACTGAGATGATTGTGGCTTCATTAATGTTAGCTTAATGCAGGATAACTGTGATAGGTCATTAAACATAGCGTTTCCTTGAAATTAGTATATTTTGTCTATCTATCTATCTAATCTATCTATCTATCTGTCTATCTATCTATCTATCTATCTATCTATCTATCTATCTATCTATCTATCTATCTATCTATCTATCTATCTATCTATCTATCTATCTATCTATCTATCTATCTATCTATCTATCTATCTATCTATCTATCTATCTATCTATCTATCTATCTATCTATCTATCTATCTATCTATCTATCTATCTATCTATCTATCTATCTATCTATCTATCTATCTATCTATCTATCTATCTATCTATCTATCTATCTATCTATCTATCTATCTATCTATCTATCTATCTATCTATCTATCTATCTATCTATCTATCTATCTATCTATCTATCTATCTATCTATCTATCTATCTATCTATCTATCTATCTGTCTATCTGTCTGTCTGTCTGTCTGTCTGTCTGTCTGTCTGTCTGTCTGTCTGTCTGTCTGTCTGTCTGTCTGTCTGTCTGTCTGTCTGTCTGTCTGTCTGTCTGTCTGTCTGTCTGTCTGTCTGTCTGTCTGTCTGTCTGTCTGTCTGTCTGTCTGTCTGTCTGTCTGTCTGTCTGTCTGTCTGTCTGTCTGTCTGTCTGTCTGTCTGTCTGTCTGTCTGTCTGTCTGTCTAGATAGATAGATAGATAGATAGCAGTATGTATGTCTGTCGGTCTGTTCGTTTATTCCTCTGTACTTCTGTTGACCATACTTATTAATGTATGTGTACACACACACACACACACACACACACACCAGCACAATTACACACACTAGATTTAATGACCTTGCTTCGCCTGGGATAGCAAAAAGAAATGTGTATTCTTATCTTTGTCTCCGCTGCTGACGTATATGTAGTAGTAACCACAGAGGAGTGAGTATGTCATGAGTCTTCGGTCTTCGAGTTTCTCTTGGACGCCCTTGTTTCCTAAACCCATCAGTGTCCTAGTTCAGTGCATGTCTGGTGATTCTGTTTATTTTTTTTTTTTAAGGAAATGAATTGTTACTGTGTGTTGGAGCCGGCAACTGAGTCACAGCACGAGGTGGAGTGGTAAGAGCGTCCTAGACCAGTTTCTCCTATAGCGCTACTGCCGCCTTATCGTCCTTTTGGCAGTGACTTGGGCTTTAAAATGTGGCATGTTGGTAGTCTTCCAAATCTGACCGATAAAGCAACAACCTCCTCTAACGTCCCTATCTTACAGGTTATGATTCAAGAGATGTAACAACGAAATTTAGTGTTGCATTTTTCCCGCCTCGTGAATAAAAGAAATTCAGAACAACTTGGCCGCCAGTGTGACCGGTAAATTAAATGTCAAGCGGAGTCCCAGTGTCGGGCCTAATCTTAGTGTTCTTTTAAATCCCCATCCAAGCTGTTGCCGAAGGCTCTAATATAACCCAACCTATGGGTTGAATGGGGTTTCTGGGACCTGTCACCCCGGGTGATCCTTATCCGAATTGTGACCATTTGTGTCACCGGATGTTTATCGCTCGGTGTGATGGACAGGCAAGCGTCTAGCCACTACACTCCATGATCGATCGATCAGTTTGTCCACTGTAGGCTACTGCCTAAATGTTTATCATAGCATCATAAAGTGTTTTTTTTTTTTTTTTTTTTTTATTATTATCTTCAAAGAACAAACAAACAAGACAGATCCCAATTGCCTCGCTATACATCGGAAGAAGTTATAATTAGGGCATCCTTAACGGTTACATTAGCCTGGTGTAACTTTTAGTTCCATGCAGGTAAGGATAAGCTGCAATGTGTCTATAAACAAACACGTTAAAATTCAAAGTAAATTTTCAGATACTAAGCAAGGCAATAGTTATTAGCGTTAACGGCACTATTATTTAAATGTGTAATAGATAAACCACAACACGGGTGAATGTAGAAACTCGCATATAAACAATAAATGCAAACTGAGATCTATGGCTCTCGTGGGTAATAAATACAATCAGAGACACCCACTTCCCGTGTTAAAGTGGTAAACTAATGTCCAAAGAAGTCGTGCATCTCGACTAAAAGGCGCGAATATCGCAGCACTGTTGTGAACAAGCGCTAATATTGTAGCCCCGCTGTAAACAGGCACGAAGTAATTATTTCTAGAAAACAACAAATAAAACAAAATAATTTGATGAACGAAGAAGAAGAATAAACGCCCACTAATTGTGAGCTTTGTCTCTCACGATTTCGTATCCACAACATGTCTACGGCAGCATCATTAATAAAATCAACGAAAACAATCCAGCGTCCTCGTCTACACTGAACACAATCAAGCTGGGCTAAAAGATGCTAGCAGGTTCGACTAGCTAGAGAACCCGACTCAGCGTGATGCTTGAAGCATCGACCTGTGCAGAATTAAATGGAGCGCGCTGAGTTATCGTTTACTAGTAGCTAGAAGGTTGGTTGTCTGTCCTTTACAAGACTTTGCAGAAATGACCCCAGCATTTTTTCTTTTCTTTTTTTTCTGGCTGAATTACTATTCGGCGGCTTAAGCGTTGCCAACGCGCTTCGTAATGCCCGGGTACCGGGTACAACCCCAGCTGCGAACGATTTGACTTGCGTTGGTTTCGTCAGTGGTAGTGAGTGAGCGCTGATCGTTCAGTTTTGTGGCAACCTACCGAACGTAAAATTTGCCTAGAAAAACCACAAACTAAAAAAAAATGTTAGGGGTTGGTTCTGCAAACTACTGTAAAGAATACGTAACTAACTTTCTTTTTTTTTTTATTTTGTTTACCAGGCAGTTTTACGTTGTTTGCCATGGCTTACTCAGCGGTCGGCTCTTGATACCGTTGTTAAAACCAACGCAAGGTGGTCTGCTGCCTAATCTTCTTCTTCTTCAGCATTTCGAGCCCTTGAGGTTCATTGCTGCAAATATCACCCGCCTCCATTCATTTCTCTGGTTGGCCTTCTTTCTCCAGTATGTGACACCAAGTGTTTGCAGGTCTGTTTGGGCATTATCTCTCCATCTTCATCTTAGTCTGTCTCGTGGTCTACAGCCATTCATCTCCCTTGTGAATACAGTTCGTACTTCTCTGGGATCTGAAATTCTTTCAATATGCCACTGCCCAATCGCCAGCACTATATGCCTTTTACGCCTAAACTAGAATCTATGTCAATCTATAAGAAAAGGAATTCTCAAGAGCTATATAAATTATATCCTGATATTCGGAAGAGAATCATGAACAGTTCGATTAGTGAGACATTATGTGGAAGTGGCGCAGTTGGGGTTTTATAGATAAACGATGACAACCCCCTGGACAGACAAAAAGAGTAAGGAAGATATCTTGAAAGAAACTGAGTCACAGTGAGAACTGATTGTCTACACCAGGAGACAATCTACATTCTTTAGGCATGTCACGAGAAGGAGAAAACCAGAGCACATCGTGACGGTGGGAATGTTGGAGGGGGAAAGATACAGAGGGAGATCGAGAGAGAAGATGCTGGACAGTTGGACATCCTGGTATGGACATTATTCTGCGTCAGCTCTGAGTGAAAGTTCACGAGTCAGAAGGTTGTGTATAGACATGAATACCAATGTCACACGGCATCGAATTGATAAAGTAGAAAAATATTTTTTTTAAAGGATTATGAGGAGGAGAAGGGAAGAAGAAGAAGAAGAAGAAGAAGAAGAAGAAGAAGAAGAAGAAGAAGAAGAAGAAGAAGAAGAAGAAGAAGAAGAAGAAGAAGAAAAAGAAGAAGAAGAAGAAGAAGAAGAAGAAGAAGAAAAAGAAGGAGAAGAATGTGATTACAAGTCATAGCTTGGCACACATGAACCATTCATAGATTATTATGCATAATGTCTTTGTCATTTGCTGATGACATTTTGATTTATCGACGAGGGCGTGATAGACAGGAGATCGCCAGCACTATGCACAAAGAACTCGATCGAATTGCCGCCTGGTGTGATGGTTCCAATGCCTATGTCAATCCTTCGAAGGCATCAGTGTCATGGTTCTCTTTGAACAATCACATTGTCAAGTCGGACTTACCAGAAGTGAAAATGCGTGATAATGTATTGATCAGAACCAACGTTATGACGTTTCTCGGGGTGAGGTTCGATCGCAGCTTGTCATTCAGGGAACACGTTGACCATGTGATAACAAAAGCACAAAAGCACGCAAAGGTCTATCTGCAATGAGGATTATGGCTGCTTCCAACATTGAGCAAAGACTACTAATACTTCTATTCTACGGTCTGGTCCTTTCCCCCATTGAATACGCTCTGGCCATCCTCACTGTCAGTGCTACCCAGATTGAACGACTCGAAAAGGTGCAAAATGAAGCCATGCGCATTATTTTGGGATGTACTAGAGACACATCCTGTGGAGCAATGAGGTATCTACTTGACTTTCCAACAATGAACCAAAGGATCAGGGTGTGGAGGGCTCGGGCATATCTCAAAATATGTACTGATAAGAAACACCCACTGCATCAAGCGCTTTTTAGTGAAAAGGGAGACAGACTGAAGAGGGGGGAAATCGTGGCTAGGTCGGGCAGAAGATGTTATTAGGCAAATATGCAGCCTAACCGACATCATAATACCTGTGCAGAATGGATACCTGTGCCTCAGGCGTTTATTTGTACATTTTCCTGTATTGTCACACTCAACAGGCGATGTAGAGAAGAGAATCCTGTTGCTGTTAATGCAGAGGTCAACGCTCTCATCGGTGAAAATTCAGACGAAGCAGATGCAATAATCTATACAGACGGATCCGTTATACGCCAAAGAAGAAGCGCATGGGCATTTACAGCACGCTCAGCGGGCAGAACAGTTAAAGAAGCCAACGGCGCCTTCTCCATGACAACCAGCAGCATGACGATGGAGGTGATGGCAGTGACACAAGCGCTTGCCTGGCTTGAAACACAAAAATACACCCGCGTGTGTATACTCAGTGATTCAATGAGTATGATCTGGAGGGTTCAGGCAGGTTCAGTGCGAAGACAATGGCTTGAATCATTACAGAAGTCCACTGTCCGTGGAGTCACCTTTATTTTTGTTCCGGGACACGCAGGCGTCGATGGAAATGAAAGAGCTGACAGGTTGGCTGGATCCGCTATCACTACCGACGGTCAGCCTATGGATCATGCTGATATTATCAATGCCCTCAGAGAAATTGGAAGGATAGACGACTTTGGTGGCAGTGAATCCACATCACTCGCCAGAATGGCAGACTTGGGAATTAAGATCGGCACAGCAAAAAAACGAGACGCACACCAGCTACGCCAGAAGACTTGTTAATCAACATAGAACTGGTACTATTAGCCATCGGACGTTGGGGTTCATACTGAGGGGAGGATCTGAGCACCTATGGACATGTCCGGAGTGCAATGAGGATAACCCAACTAACTAACTAACTAACTAACTATGCATAATGGCTTCAACAGAGAAAAAGTTAATTACTGCAGCTTTATTATTGTCACTATTATTAATAATTTGCATTTTATCACTATTACTATATTTTTGTTTCTTCTTCTCCTCCTCGTCTTCTTCTTATTCCTCCTCCAGTGCCTGCTCCTTTTTTTCATTCTCCTCTTTCTCTTCGGACATCGGGGACACAGTGTTATCCTCAAGAATATGTAAAACATTCCACAGGTGATGCGGTAACAGTACTTCTGTCGTCTTGACCATAAAGAGCGCCTTTCATAATACACGTTTTAGGTTGAATCAACCTCGGTACCAAGATCAATTATAAGTATGAGCTTCAGTGTAGATACAAACTCCGTCGAAGACTGGCTCGCTTAACGTCTGGCCGGTAGACGACTTTGTCGACCGTCCGGACAGTGTCTGGGTCTGTCTCCTTTGATCGCATCAACACTGCAGTAGTCCTTTTTATGGCTTCTTGGTGTCGAGCAATTCTAAGCCATTTTATGTGGCGCAAATAGACCTATCCACAATTATAACCTAAAGCTCCCCCTTTGGGGATGCTGGTTGAACGTCACAATTTGTTTCTCTCTCAAAAGCTGATGATGACGATGAGGATACGAACTCCAGACCTTTAGGCCTAATAGCAAGAAAATAGCCACGATGCTACTGTAGCTTTCATGATGATGATTGTGGTCATGGTGGTGATGGCAGTGTGACAGTGCATTTCAACTTACCAGTATGTCCGTAACTTGAGTCATTCTTCGGTGTAAATTCGCAATAGCCACGAATGTAGATCTCTTTAAGGAGAAATTCTTCCCAAGATAAGATCTTTCACTAGATGCCACACGTACAAGTGTCGATGTTTTGGTGTAGTTATGTAGACCGTCCTGTCAAGAGAGTAGTTATGTAGACCGTCCTGCCAAGAGAGTAGTTATGTAGACCGTCCTGCCAAGAGAACTCCTTCTGGAACTTTTCCTTGCCAGAGTGTCGTTGCTTAGCACCGTTTACCTCTATCTAGGGGAAGAAAATGTGGAACTGACCAAACTCAAATTGCACGAAATACAAATAGTCGGTGTATTCGTGCAAGCTGTTACGATCGCAGGTGCAGAATTCCAATTGTCCGGGTTCGATTCAGATACAGGTAATTTAGTAACAGGCCGCTTTGCTTAGATTTTGGCAGTTTGTGAGCGTAACTCATTCAGTAATTGGCAACTCACACTGCGTTCTTCTCTCTGCTTCTTCTTCTTCGCGTTCACCGGCGGAAAGTTCTGATCCACCTCTGAACTTTAGAACCTGAATAGTGCGTGCAAATCTCTCTTACTGATCTGACTTATTTGTATGCAGACTGTTGGTTCCTTGCCTTTCAGGCAGATGTACTCTGGCTTTGAAGGAATCCCCCAATTAGTAGACTTTTTCGACATTCTTGTGGGGGGGGGGGGGGGGGGGGGTCTATTCTTGTTTGTCCCCACAATGAGGGCCTCTGAACTGTCGCGAGGATCACATCGCGTTTTGTTGTGTGTGTGTGTTTACTACCCGGTGTGGGTCACAGTACCTTAATTTTTTTGGGCAGGGGGAGGGGGAGAGAGAGGAGGTGTTAGAGGCACTGTCTCCCTTTTTTTTTAAAGCGTTTCGTATTTAAATTGAATGTTCAGGAGCTATCCATTGGTTTCTAAACAGTCGACTATCCCCCTCCATGCTATTGTCTCGAAGTGGTCCGCTGTTAACTAGCCAGCCGCCGAATCTAAGTCTAGTATGAAGGAATTACGACACAAACATGTGTTACCCAAAAAAAATTGGTATACAAAAGTTTTGAAATTAAAAATTCAGCATTCTAAACCAAAAACATCATACTTAGTCAGATCTCAACCTTTCTGTTATAATCCACGTGATTTCTGTGACGTTAAAATAACTTTCCCTGTAACATTACAATCACATTCCTTGTAACATTAAAATCCCCTTTCCAATAACATTAAAATCACCTTACCTGTAACATTACAATTACATTCCCTGTAACATTACAATCACTTTCCCTATAACATTCAGGTCACCTTCCCTGTAACAATACAATCACATTCCCTGTAACAATACAATCACATTCCCTGTAACAATACAATTCTTTTTCCTGTAACAGTGCCCTATGCTGTCATCATAAACCTCCTTAATTTTCCGTTTTCCTTGTTAGGCCTGGTGTGGTGGTGAAGTCTGCGACTGATTGCTTGATGAGTAGCAATGGCCATTTTCATTCCTTGTTAATGCGAAAGGTCTTTAATGGCATCAGAATATCCAAGGGCGACTTCTTACTTTAACATCAGATCTTTTAACCTAAGCGCGTGTGTTGATAGTTGTTTTGGCTGCATTCTCACCAGGTGTTCAAACCATTTAATCTTCTGTTTCTCGGTTAATTTAGTGTACGGTGTTGTTCTCACAGTAATAACGTAATACAAGCACCGTCCATCCATATATATATGTACCGTACCGTGAATTCTACTAGCCTGCATTACTTCGGTTTTAGTTATTTACCTCCATGTTGTTATTTTCTGCATGTTGAACTTAGCCTGTTGCTGCTTTCCAACAAACTGACAGTCGTCCGGAATGTAAAATGTTTATGTCATTCTCTTCACCCCCCCCCCCCCCCCTCAACCTTTCCAATCTCCTCCAATCATCTAATTTATGCTTGAAATTAATATGGTTAAACACAGAATGTGGAAAACTGATCGCAGTATTTGTACCTAATACACACACACACACAAACACAAAACCTGTGGTGCCATTTCACTTGTTTAAGATGATTTTCATTTTTTTTTTTTTTTTTTTTTTTTTCTATATTTGTGGTTTTAAGCTGTACAATAGATAAAACAACACAATTTTTATCGTTGCATAATTGGTCGTGCGTTTTAGTACACGTATTTCGGCATCGAGGCGTTGTCGTCATTTGGAAGTGACAAGATCGATTTCCTACGTGGTAACTATAGGTTTTGAAACGGTATGTTGTCTAGTGTATCTTTTTGTCTTTCTACTTCTTTCTGTGAGTGCCGATCAATACACGTCTGTTTGCCCAATATATGTTGGCCATTAGTGGTTTTACAAGTCAAATGTTCTCTAAGTAGTTCGTCATTGCTTTCGGAGCATTTCGGCGCCTATACCATTGTCGAGATCTACAAAGAGCTATCGCTGCTAATCAACTGACACTTAATCGGACTCTCGAAATATTAGAAATATAAACTGAGTTCATAATCCACAGGCCGCAGACATGAGTTTACCAGAATTAACAATCGATCAGTCAGGAAGGAAGGAAGGTAGGTAGGTAGGTAGGTAGGTAGGTAAGTAGGTAGGTAGGTAGGTAGGTAGGTAGGTAGGTAGGTAGGTAGGTAGGTAGGTAGGTAGGTAAGTTGTACCTCGCCAGGATATCACACAAGCGATAAACACCCGGTGATACAAAGTTCCACCATGCGGATGAGGATCACCCGTGGAGAGGTCCTGGAAACCCCGTTCCGCCGTTAGACCATATTGAAGGCCCGGCTATATTTGGGGCCCACGGCAAAAGCCAGGGTGGGGCTTCAAAATAACTAAAAATTGCAACCCACATGGGGACGACAGATTGATCAGTCAGGGGCCAGCTCCACACAAAACAAGGGTGGCTACAATGAATCCCCAACACTCTGCATCTCTTGTATTGTTAGTAAACTCTTTTAGCTTGCTTTTCATCTTCTCTTGATGTCCTCTCAATCTTGTGATTAGTGGGATAACCACAATACTCTGAACAAATCTATTTATTATCTATATATTAGCCACTCTCCTCCTAAAAAACTCCATAAGCGTAAAACGACTGTTGACGCCTGTTTTGTGTTGATTAAACAGTCTGCATTCGGCTCTTGAAGCATGATTCCTTAAAAATCATATAGCAACCTCTCTAGTATGGGCCCTCTGTCTCACACTGCGAAAGTTCCAAAAGCACACTCTTACATGGTTGCTTTCTTCCCTTCGATTTCTCCATCCGGTAAAACATTCATATTTTAAAAAAAAAAAATTATGTCTTTTAGTGTAGCCGAAATATTTCACTTGCCTCTTTTCTGTATTTGATTGTTTTGTTTCCATGAAATACGACTCATTCTTCTGCGTACGCACACTTCCAGAGACTCATTTCGACTTTCGAACTGGTTGTTCGTTGTTCAAGTTTCTACACATTTGATGAGTCTTTTTTTTAATGTGCTTTTTTCTCTATCTGTCAATAACTTTCGCATCTTACTGAAGGTAGTTTTAGCAGTTCCTATTCTCTTTTTTATTTCTATTTTACTTCTGCCATCATCTTTTATTATGGTTAGTTGCGTATCCTTTACAGGACATTGCAGAACCAACCCTATTAACCCCTGGCTTCTGTGTGGTTTTTCTAGGCAAATTTACATCCAGTAGTTTGCCATTGCTTTCTGGACGGTCGGCTTTCTTGATACCACTGTTGAAACCAACGCAAGGCCCATGACCCGCAGCTGGGATCGAACCCGGCATCCTGGCATTACGAATCGTTCGCATCGACTTTACCACAGAGCCGACCAATCTGTTATGTGTCCTAATTAGAAGGAACGTTCTACTTGTTCTAATATTTCTATAAAGTCAGGTAAAAAGTCGGGAGATGTGAACCAGCGTCATTGCACACGGTAATAAACAATAAGTGCTTTGCCACCAGTACGGACAGCTGATAAGAAACTATCTGCCTGTGTCTCAGTGCGCACGAAAACTCTGAGGCTACAGCAACGTTCCTCCATTTACCTCAGAGTGTTAACCCTGGTACCCATTTCCTAGAGGCTGGGGGAACCCCGGGAACCGTGCGGTTTCGAAGACCGGCTCTGAGCTGCAGCGAATCGCAGCTGGATTTGAAAGCGAGTCTCATATCGACTGCGCTAACGCGGCCCCCTCTAATATCTCTGTTTACAGTAATGTTCACTTTTGGTTGCTCTTTTTCATTGTTAATGATCATAGTTACACAAAATAAACTAATGTACTGTATACCCAACTAAAAAGTCAGTTATTTTAACATTATGCCACATACTTACTCAGTATAGAAGGGCGTTTCTTGTGATGTTACAAATATGTTTTTCAGAGAGGTTAAAATCACGTTATCTGTAACATAACAATCAACTCCAGTGTAACAGTTTCATGCGCTGTTTACATGAGACTTCTCACAATCTTGCTGGCTGCACAAAAGTTACATAATTAAATTAAATTAATAATGTGATATCTAAGCGCTGCCTATCGATAAAATAAGGTAGCAGTTTTCAAATTATACGGTTTTTAAATAAATTCCCATCTGCGTGTTGACGCCATGTGTGACAGCCGAACGGCCATCTCCACTCAGTGTAATGGTATTGACTTGTCATGCTGGCATTTTCATTTACATTAAAATATTACGAACTTTCTTGAGACTTCTGCAGACTTTGGCAGAATTATTTATCCGAAAATCGTTGTGTGTACAAAACATCACTCTTACAACTGCGTAATAATAAGAACATCGGTCTTAATAGTGCTCTTGACAGAGCTCATCAACGAATGTTACCTCTTATTATTATTATTATTATTATTATTATTATCATCATCATTATCATCATTATCATCATCATCATTATTATCATCATTACCATCATCATCATCCCCCTCCCTATCAGAAAATTCAAAAGGGATGAGGGCCCCATTGTTATTATCATGTGTGGGGTTCGAAATGCATTATTGCTGTTATCATTATTGAGCACTTAAACTAGGATTAGGCATTTTCTAATCTAAACTTTAATGTCGCACGTTAAATAAGTTACATAAAAATCAGCTGAACCTAAACAAAAACAAAAATTATACAGGGTGTTTGAGACGTGTAGTGCGCATCGGAACAGATAGGTTGTACTTTTAATCAGGTTGCACTTGGCACTACCAATATGATAACTTTTTCGTTGGCTACTGGGGAGGAGGACTGAGCATGTACGGGAAAGTCCTGAGTGCAGTTAATTCATTTACTCAAGCACACAATTTGAAGGAAAAAAAACCTGTAGAAACGTTAAGTACTATGGAATCAAGTCAGCGGAACAAAACAAACACATAAAGATAATATTGTGTTTGGGGGAAATTCACTGCACAGATGAAACAAAAAAATAACTTCTAATTAGGCTGCATTTGGCACGTTCATTATGACAGTTTGGCTACTGGGTAAGTGGACAGGTCGTGTGCGTGAATGTCCTGAGCGCAGTGACGCTAATTAATTTATTAGAACTACCATTTAAAAAACTAATTACTGCCTGCATTCACCACTTTTACTCGGTGTGGGCAGTGGTCTTTAAGCCGGACTTTTTAGGGCCTTCATGGCTAGTGCTGCCGTCATGGACTGTGCAGGTCAGGATTTTTTTTTCTTACAGAAAAAATCCCAAATCTTGTCTGGGATTCAAACCCGAGGCTCTCGCACGAGAGTCCTGTGATCTTAACTATTCTGCCAACTTTTCCTTGGTGAGGCGACGTCATTTATTTATTGTTTGTTCATTAATTCATCTAAACAATATAGGAAACAAGTGTCTGCGTTGAATTCCAAATTAAAATTTCAGTACCGCGTTACACCAAAGTGATTAAATAACCATAATGCCAAATCGATGATACTTTAATTTCATAGCTTCAGTATTCATAGTTGTAGTTACCTATTGTAGATAAAGATGGAGGAACTGATAGAGATATGAAAATACAATAAGTAATAGGAGCTTTTATAGCACTAGGGAATTTGTGGAGGCGTAAAGAAATTAAAACTAATTCTAAACTGAAAATTTCTAACTCCTATGTCAAATCAGTACTGTTGTGTGGAGCGTTAACGTGGAAAACAGCTAAAACAATTATAATTAATTACAAACATTCATTAACTGTTGCCTGTGCCCAATAAGGGGTGAATTCAACAGTAAGAATGCATTACTAATGTAGCGCTTTGGGAGAAAACTAAACAAGTTCCAGAGGACAAAGATGTGAACAAAAGACGCTGGCGTTGGATAGGGCACATGTTGAGAAAATCTGAGAGCAATATAACTATTCTTTGCACTGGAACCCGAAGAAATAAAGGCAGACCCCAAAACATGGAGAAGGAAGAGAGTGGAGCTGAAAAGATGGGGATGACATGGGGTGAATTACATGCATTATTAAAGGATAGAGCAACTTACTGTAAGATGGTTGAGAGCCTAAGCTCCACTAGGGATGGAAGGCTAAAGAAGAAGAAGTAACCATTTACAGAAGCCAGATTTCTCTGGTTTGTTCTTCTTACCAAACTGAATAACTAAGAGAGCGTATTATGCTATTACGGGGAATTTAAGGGTAAATGTATTCATAAATAAGGCGTTACTTCGGAGTACAAGAGTTAACATAAAACAGATCAGTTTACCAGCAGATTAGTTTGCCATGGGTTCCAGTCCCCCCACAAGAGTTAACATACAACAGATCAGTTTAAGAGCAGATTAGTTAGCCATGGGTTCCAATCCCAACAAGAGTTAACACACAACAGATCAGTTTTCCAGCAGATTTATTTAGCCATGGGTTCCAGTCCCTACAAGAGTTAACATACAACAGATAAGTTTGAGAGCAAATTAGTTAGCCATGGGTTCCAGTCCCCACAAGGGTTAACATACAACAGATCAGTTTACCAGCAGATTAGTTAGCCATGGGTTCCAGTCCCTACAAGAGTTAACATACAACAGGACAGTTTACCAGCAGATTTAGTTAGCCATGGGTTCCAGTCCCCACAGGAGTTAAAATACAACAGATCAGTTTTCCAGCAGATTTAGTTAGCCATGGGTTCCAGTCTCCACAAGAGTTAACATACAACAGGACAGTTTACCAGCAGATTTAGTTAGCCATGGGTTCCAGTCCCCACAGGAGTTAAAATACAACAGATCAGTTTTCCAGCAGATTTAGTTAGCCATGGGTTCCAGTCTCCACAAGAGTTAACATACAACAGGTCAGTTTACCAGCAGATCAGTTAGCCATGTGTTCTAGTCCCCACAAGAGTTAACATACAACAGGTCAGTTTACCAGCAGATTTAGTTAGCCATGGGTTCCAGTCCCAGTTGGTGCACATGTTTTTACACTATTCTGTACTACATTTTGTGATGTAAAATTCCAGCGTACATTTGACATTATGGATTTTTTTTGGGGTGGGGGGGGGGGGAAGAGAGAGATCTATTTTATACACGAAAGTGGAGGATGGGCCTCAGTTTGATTAGAGGGAAGACAGAAGTAATGGTGGTATCAAAGAAAATAATTATTCCCAAATGTGTAATAAAAGTCAATAGTTTTATTTTGGGACAAGTACAGAAACTTAAGTATCTGGGTACATGGATAACATCAGATGGAAGATGCATTACTGAAATAAAAAACAGAATAGGACAGGCAAAAACTGCATTTTATAAAATGAAGAACATCTTATGCAAAATATCTTTGTCATTGAAGGTTAGAAAAAGAATTCTTGCTTGCTACATACATCCTTCTTCTTCTTCTTCTTGTTCACCGGCTGTGAATTCCGGCGGTAAGTCACGGTTGTTCGTCCAAAATGGACTTTTGGCTTTTACCTTGACCTGAGTTTTGCGTGTACATCCGTTTTACTGGCTTATTTGTTTGCAGTACTCGTTCCCCGCCTCTCCGGCAGATGTACTCCGACTTCGGAGGAAGCTACATACATCCAATTTTCACATATGGCTGTAAGTCCTGGACAATCGGTAGGCAGGACAAACAAATTCTTCAGGCCTCAGAGATGTGGTTTTACA
>CAJHNH020002946.1:22500-25000 GCA_905116865.2 Candidula unifasciata
GAGCCTGTGCGATGTGCTGAACTTCGGACTCAGACTTGAGTTAGAAGAAGGACGGAGCACTTATGGGTTACTACCCGTGTGCTATGATGATAGTCCGTTGTTCAAACCTCAAGCCTTTGATGAGTAAGTGTGTCATTACGTACCCCTTGTTCACCATATTCTTACGTCCTTTTCAGGACGTAATTTTTTGTTATTTAAAGCCCTACCCTGGCTATTGACAGGGGCCGCAATATAGGCAGGCCATGAATGTGGCTAATTGTCTGAACGCGGTTTCTGGGACCTCTCCACGGTGATCCTCATCCGCATGGTGGCACTTTGTGTCATCGGGTGTTTATCGCTTGTGTGATGTCCAAGTGGGGTAGAAAGTCAGTCAGTCAGTCACCTGTTCGATGATGAGGAAGATTATTATTGTTGTTGCTTTCCGTCGTCTTCCTTTATTTAAAAAAAAAATGCTTGTTAATTCCTGATTTCCTAGCTGCTAAAATAGATGTTCAATTATCATAGGTTTGCATATAACCAGTAGTTAGACGACCTTTTATCAGCAAGTTTGATATGTTTAAGTCCGTAGCTCTCCTAAGTACATTATTTATCATTAGCAAATGCTTTTATTTTATGTTTCGACTTTAAGTACATATGCATTTTTTCTAAAGTGAAGTGCTTTCGATCAGCTTTTATGTCGTTTTGAATAATAAAATACGACTTGGCAATCTGTGCAAAATAATTACGCGAACACTAAAATATTAAACAGTACATTTACTAGTTTTGCTGTGTAGGCAGGGGGTCTTTGACCCTGAGGGTCTCGGGCTGCATGGCTAGTGCTGGCGCCAGAGACTGTGCAGGTGAGAATTTTTTTTTTTTTTCCCCTGCATGAAAAAAAAATCCCCAACCTTCCCAAAGATTTGAACCAGGGTCTCCCTCATTAGAGCACTGCGTTCTCAACCGTTCGATCAACCACAAACATGAACACAAAACAACAGCAAAACAGAAAACAGTGCAGATAAAATAACTGTTTTAGATCTTTTTGATACCAGTACTGTTTTATCATCATATTTGTAAACAAACTTTTATGGCGTATATTGCCAATCAGTTGTGTATAAGTGCCACCGTCAAGTCATTATGTTCAACTGCCCAAAATCTCTTGTCTTGGTCACCCCCTCTCTGTCATTCCTTTAAATGTCCTGTTCATCATCATCAACTGAATTTTCGACTGTCGTGGGCTTTCATACATCTCCACAATATGTGATTCGCAACTTCATGTATCGGTTCGCAGGTTGACACAACTCCATGCCATGACAAAATGCTGCCAACAAGTTTCTCTCGCTGTCTTCACTTGTCTCTTTTTCTAATGATTTTTTCGGTCGTCACATTGTGTTCTAGTTTCCCTCTTCTCATAATATGACCAACAAATGATGACTTGTCTCTTTCTGATATTTGTGATAAGTTGTCTTCGAGCCTTTGACTCTTTGAAAACTTCTTTTTAGTTTTCCCTGGAATTCTAAGGATTCTTTTGTAAAACCACCGAGGCCTGAAGAAATTGCTCGGCCCCTTTTTGTCCAGGATTCACAGCCGTACGTTGAAAACTGGCTCTGTATAGCTTGCGAGAGTTCTTTTCCTAACCTCGAATGACATGGATTTATTGCATGAAATGTTTTTCATTTCATAAAATGCAGTTCTGTCATGTCCTATTGTGTTCTTTAACTCTGTAATACATCAGATTGTATCTATTGGCATCATCATCATCATCATCAGGTGCCTTGCCAATTGGCGTGGGCGATCATGCCTCTCCATAATCTATCTCTATCTTTTTTTCCACAGATCTTTCCAGTGGTCACAACATGTTCTATTTTCCCTCTTCTCATAACATGGCCGAAAAATGATGACTGTCTCCTTCTGATGTCTGTGATAAGTTGTCTTCGGGCTCCAGCCTCTTTCAAAACCTCTTGGTTGCTCTTTTTGGCTGTCCAAGGTATTCTAAGCATTCTTCTGTAAAACCACATCTCTGAGGCCACTAAAAATTGTTTGGCCTGCCTACTGATTGTCCAGGATTCACATCGATATGTTAAAACTGGATGTATGTAGCAAGCAAGAATACGTATTATTTTGAGGCATAGATACTTTAATTTATGCACTTATCCTAAAGTAAAGCCTTTGATTTTTATTATACATTTGGGCATTATTCTTTCTGTGGATATCGTTATTACTTCTATCTTCCTGAGACCCCTTGTATCACTTTCTACCACCACCTTAGTATGTACGGTGGAGTAAATTTTGTGTCGTGTTTCTGATACTTTAACTCTCTTCCTACTTATGTATTCACGTATCCTTAGTATGTATGTGTGCGCATAGGTACCCTATAATGGAAAAGGACTGACTGTTAGCACTCTTTTGGCTGGATAGGCAGTCTAGCGCTGTCAATAGTGCAGAAGAATTCGGCAGAATAGATCACTACCAACCCTTGCTGCTAAGAGACCCTGGGAAATGTATACAGCCTTCTAGGGTC